>MU249644.1:0-97500 GCA_018977245.1 Lethenteron camtschaticum | reverse complement strand
AGCTTTACCACACTCACCACACTCACCAACCACACTCAATACACTCACCAAACTCACTCACTCACCACACTCACTCACCACACTCAATACACTCACTCACCACACACCACACTCACTCACCACACTCACCACACTCAATACACTCGCCACACTCACCACAATCACTCCACTCAATACACTCACCAAACTCACTCACCACACTCACTCCACTCACCACACTCACTCCACTCACCACACTCACTCCACTCACCACACTCACTCCACTCACCACACTAACTCACCACACTCAATACACTAATACACTCACTCACCACACTCACTCACCACACTCACCACACTCAATACACTCACTCACCACACACCACACTCACTCACTCACCCACTCACCCACTCACCAACCACACTCACTACACTCACCACTCACTCACCCACTCACTACACTCACTCCACTCACTCACCACACTCACTCTACTCATTCACTACACTCACTCACCACACTCACTCTCCACACTCACTCTACTCATTCACTACACTCACCACACTCTACTCATTCACTACACTCACTCACCACACTCACCACACTCACTCACCTCCCCACACTCACCCCACTCACTCACCACACTCACCACACTCACTCTACTCACTCACGTGTAATGTCTCGAGCATGAACTCACCTGGAAGAGGTCGGAGGCGAGGTCCTCGTTGGTAGCAGTCCCGCTCTCTGCACACACGCACACAAAGACAAAGGTCCTCCAGATAGCCGTCGGGGCAAGTGCCGTTAGCGAGCACCTACGAAGGCCGGCACTGTGGCACACGAGGCGGTGGGTGGCCAGCACCACGCCCGGCCGCCTTTGTCTCCCAGTGGCGATGTTCACACATTGCACCAGGTACTCATTTGAGGCCGAGTCGACCTAGGCGAGGCCCAGGACCGGTTAAGATAATCGTCGCCGGGGTTGGCGGTGAGCGGGAATCAACTCGGGTCGCCGGGTTCGTAGCGCAGCTTGGCGCTGACCGCTGCACCACCGCTCCCACACACAGACACACTACGAAGGCAAAGATCTCCAGTATAGCTTCCGCAGAGCGTTGGGGCAAGTGCTGTTAGGAGCAGCACCTACGGAAGACCGTCACTGTGGCGCACGCGAGGTGGGNGGCCGCGTGGGAGGCACGGGGAGTGTGGAGGCACGGGGTGGGAGGCACGGGAGTGTGGAGGCACGGGAGTGTGGAGGCACGGGGAGTGGGAGGCACGGGAGTGTGGAGACACGGGAGTGGGGAGGCACGGGAGTGTGGAGACACGGGAGTGGGAGGCACGGGGAGTGTGGAGACACGGGGAGTGTGGAGGCACGGGGAGTGTGGAGACACGGGAGTGGGAGGCACGGGNAGTGTGGAGGCACGGGAGTGGGGAGGCACGGGAGTGTGGAGGCACGGGGAGTGTGGAGGCACGGGAGTGAGGAGGCACGGGAGTGTGGAGGCACGGGNAGTGTGGAGGCACGGGAGTGTGGAGGCACGGGAGTGTGGAGGCACGGGNAGTGTGGAGACACGGGGAGTGGGAGACACGGGNAGTGGGAGGCACGGGAGTGTGGAGACACGGGAGTGTGGAGGCACGGGAGTGTGGAGACACGGGGAGTGGGGAGGCACGGGAGTGTGGAGGCACGGGAGTGGGGAGGCACGGGAGTGTGGAGGCACGGGGTAGTGTGGAGGCACGGGGGAGTGAGGAGGCACGGGGAGTGTGGAGGCACGGGAGTGTGGAGGCACGGGAGTGTGGAGGCACGGGAGTGTGGAGGCACGGGAGTGTGGAGGCACGGGAGTGTGGAGACACGGGAGTGGGAGGCACGGGAGTGTGGAGGCACGGGAGTGGGNAGGCACGGGGAGTGTGGAGGCACGGGAGTGTGGAGGCACGGGAGTGGGGAGGCACGGGGAGTGTGGAGACACGGGAGTGGGAGGCACGGGAGTGTGGAGGCACGGGGGTGGGAGACACGGGAGTGTGGAGGCACGGGGGTGTGGAGACACGGGGAGTGGGGAGGCACGGGAGTGTGGAGACACGGGGCGTGTGGAGACACGGGAGTGTGGAGACACGGGAGTGTGGAGGCACGGGAGTGGGAGACACGGAGTGTGAGGAGGGCATGGGGAGACACGAGCACGGGGATACGGGTCGGGGCACGGAGGAGTGCCACGCGAGGTGGGGGGCACACGGGACGGGGCTCACAAGACAGACAATACACACGAGACAATGGAGACGAGACAATGGAGACGAGACAAAGGAGACGAGACAATAGAAACGAAACAATGGAGACGAGACAATGGAATGCGACAGAACAAACGAGACAATAGAAACAGACAAAAGAAACGAGACAATAGAGACGAGACAATAGAAACGAGACAGAACAAACGAGACAATAGAAACAGACAGAACAAACGAGACAATAGAGACGAGACAATAGAAACGAGACAATAGAGACGAGACAATAGAAACGAGACAATAGAAACGAGACAAAAGAAACGAGACAATAGAGACGATAGAAACGAGACAATAGAGACGAGACAATAGAAACGAGACAATAGAAACGGGACAATAGAGACGATAGAAACGAGACAATAGAAACGAGACAATAGAAACGAGACAATAGAAACGAGACAATAGAAACGAGACAATAGAGACGAGACAGATGAGGGGGTGACGCCGCACCGTCAGACTCCCCGGGGACCCGCCGCGTGCCCGTTCGGGCCACAGGACGGGCGGCGTGTCGCTGGGCGGCACGAGGCCGTCCGAGCCGTAGCTCTGGCCCACGCTGAGCAGGCCCTGCCCGTAGCTCTGCACGTAGGCCGCCAGGCCACCTGCAAGGCGCACAAAGACAAAGATCCCCGTATAGCCTTAACAGACTGTAGGGGCAAGTGTTGCACGCGGGTAGCAGCGGCGCGCGTCGATGTCAAGGCCGATGTCAAGGCCGGCCACACTGTGTCAAGCGGCTAACACCACCCCAGGCAGTCTTTGTCTCCCAGCGGCGTTGTTTACTCACACACCGCACCGGGTACTCATTTGAGGCTGAGTCGATATAGGGGAGAGGCAGGATCGGTTCAGATAATCGTCGCCGGTGTTGGCCTTGAGCGGGAATCGAACTCTGGTCGCTGGGTTCGTAGCGCAGCGTAGCGCTACTCGCTACACAACGCGTACACACACACAAAGATGCCCCGTATAGCCTTAACAGACTGTAGCGGCAAGTGCTGTTAGCGAGCACCTATGAAGGCCGGAACGGCACACGAGGGGGTGGGTGGCCAGCACCACGCCCGACCGCCTTTGTCTCCCCAGTGGCGATGCTTACACACCACACCAGATACACACACACACAACCGCGATTCGCAACCGAGTGGCGGTGACGTCATCACGGCACTTGTGCCAGGCCATGTGCACTTTAAGGCCACGTGAAGTATCGAACGCCNGCTACTGGCAGGAGGTCACGGGACAGACCCAGGTGCCGCGGGTCGACTGACTGAGATGATTGGCCGATGCACCACCACCTGTGCCCCCACTGTGCCAACTACCTGGCCTGGCAAAGGTGCCGTGGTGACGTCACCGTCACTTTCAGTTTCATTTATTTGGCGTAACCCTGTGAGACATTCGGCTCTTGATTCGGGTGCAACCGCATCAAACAATAAAATTGCAAGATACATTTGATATTTACTGTACGCAAATTGAAACATCCCCTACAAAAACAATCAAATCTTCCAGAAAAAGCACCATTTGTTTATGCTGCGCAAACACACAGACACGCGCGCACACACAGACACGCGCGACACGCACGCNCACACAGACACACACAGACACGCACGCACACAATGACAGAAACACACGCACGCACGCACACACAGACACGCACGCACACAGACAGNACGCACACACAGACACACACACACACACAGACACGCACACAGGCGACGATCCCTTCGCCACGGATGCGCCCCGGGTGACCCGGGCTAGAGCACGGCCCTCCGGCGCGGCACTGTGCAGCCAGCGAGGGTTGGTGCATCACGCAGACACGGAGCACACACGCCGCTACCACCTCCTGGCACGTCGCCAGGATAACGATGTTAACTACCTCGCCTGGTATACAGGAGGTCGTGGGTTCCATCCCGACCCTGACGATGTCTGCTGCTGTATATTTGTAGTTTGCGTGTCTCTCTCTCATCATCATCTCTGGTGGCTAGGAGATGATAACGACCTCGCCTGGGACACAGGAGGTCGTGGGTTCCATCATAATCATCACGGTGGCTAGGAGATGTTAACTACCTCGCCTGGTATACAGGAGGTCATGGGTTCCATCATCATCATCATCACGGTGGCTGGAGATGTTAACTTCGCCTGTATCAGGAGGTCGTGGGTTCTCTCATCATCATCATCACGGTGGCTAGGAGATGATAACGACCTCGCCTGGTATACAGGAGGTCGTGGGTTCCATCATCATCATCACGGTGGCTAGGAGATGTTAACTACCTCGCCTGGTATACAGGAGGTCGTGGGTTCTCTCATCATCATCATCACGGTGGCTAAGAGATGTTAACTACCTCGCCTGGTATACAGGAGGTCGTGGGTTACATCATCATCACGGTGGCTAGGAGATGTTAACGACTCGCCTGGTATACAGCAGGTCGTGGGTTCTCATCATCATCATCACGGTAACTATAGATTTAGACCTTCCGGGACACTCTGGGTCTCTCTCATCATCATCATCACGGTGGCTAGGAGATGTTAACGACCTCGCCTTGTATACAGGAGGTCGTGGGTTCTCTCATCATCATCATCACGTAACTATGGAGTTAACGACCTCTCCTGGGNCACAGGAGGTGGTGGATCGATCCCAGACAGCGCGAGGGAGGAGAGGTCACTGATCTGGGTGATGCGTGGGGCCCAGCCTGGGCACTTGGCTGAGAAGCGATGAGGCTCTCGTTGAGACGTTCTTGATCACNGTGCAGGTGGGCTCCTGCTGCACACGCACACACACAAAGCACAAAGATCCCCGGTAGCCTCAACAAACTCAAGTGCTGAGCGAGTAGCACCTACCACGGCCGGNACCGGGGGAGAGATGTAGGAGAGAGCGTGGAGGGAGTGGAGTGAGATGAGAGGGGAGAGGCAGGAGAGTGGTGGAGGGGAGTGGAGTGAGATGAGAGGGGAGAGGCAGGAGAGTGGTGGAGGGAGTGAGTGAGATGAGAGGGGAGAGGCAGGAGAGAGCGTGAGGGNAGTGGAGTGAGTGAGAGGGGAGAGGCAGGAGAGAGCGTGGAGGGNAGTGGAGTGAGATGAGAGGAGAGGCAGGAGAGTGGTGGAGGGGAGTGGAGTGAGTGAGAGGGGAGAGGCAGGAGAGAGCGTGGAGGGGAGTGAGTGAGTGAGAGGAGAGAGGGGAGAGTGCGTGAGGGGAGTGACCTGGTGAGATGAGAGGGAGAGGCAGGATTGAGTGGTGGAGTGGAGTGAGATGAGAGGGGAGAGGCAGGAGAGAGGTGGAGTGAGATGAGAGGGAGAGGCAGGAGAGAGGTGGAGTGAGATGAGAGGGCAGGAGAGAGCGTGGAGTGGAGTGCAGATGAGAGGCAGGAGAGAGTGTGGAGGGNAGTGGCGTGAGATGAGAGGCGAGTGGAGTGAGATGAGAGGCAGGAGAGTGCGTGGAGTGAGATGAGAGGCAGGAGAGAGCGTGGAGGGGAGTGGGTGAGATGAGAGGCAGGAGAGAGCGTGGAGGGGAGGGGTCTCCGCTCACCATGAGGAGGGCGGTGGNAGGAGGAGGAGGATCACTGCTGCGCTGCTCGTGCTGGAAGTGTCTCACGGAGTGCACCTGGTCACGCTGCTCCGTCCACACGTAGCGCTTGAGCGCTTGCAGCAGGCGCTCACGCTGCAGCAGCAGCAGCAGGAGGGAGGTGGGGAGGAGGGNAGGGAGGGAGGGAGGGGAGGGAGGTGGGGAGGGAGGTGGGGAGGGAGGGAGGCGAGGGAGGGTGGGGAGGAAGGGGCCACACAGAGGAGGAAGAGACACATGCACGCACACATTAAAAAGATAATTCCGATTGACCAAATCGAACCCCACACAGAAGCCGAGATGCCCTCGCACACACAGGCAAGTGCTGTTGGTGAGTAGCAGCTGTGAAGGCCGGCACGGCACGCGAGGGGTGGGTGGGTGGCCAGCCCACGCCATGGCCACCATCGTGACCCCCCCCAGTGGCGATGTTTAGTGCACCNCGCACCGGGTGATCATTTGAGGCCGAGTCGGCCTAGGGGAAGGCCTGTGATCATCGCTGGTGGTGGCCATGATCGGGAATAGAACTGGGGTCACCGGAGTTTGCAGCGCAGCGCGCTGACCGCTACACGACCCACTCACACACATACACTCAAAGACAAAGATCCCCCGTATAGCCTTAACAGACCTGGGGTAAGTGCTGTTAGCGAGCACCTATGAAGGCCGGCACGGTACACGAGGGGNTGGGTGGCCAGCACCACGCCTGGCCGCCTTAGTCACGCATACACACACACACACACGAACACACACCAACACACACAGACACACACACACAGAGATAAGTACCCCCCCACCGAAGAGCCTTAGCAGACTGTTGGGGCAAGTGTTGTTAGCGAGCTCCACTGACGTGCGTCTGCACGTACCCTGTGTGTCCGCACGCACCCTGTGTGTCTGCACGTACCCTGTGTGTCCGCACGCACCCTGTGTGTCCGCACGTACCCTGTGTGTCTGCACGTACCCTGTGTCCGCACGTACCCTGTGTGTCTGCACGTACCCTGTGTCCGCACGTACCCTGTGTGTCTGCACGTACCCTGTGTCCGCACGTACCCTGTGTGTCTGCACGTACCCTGTGTGTCCGCACGCACCCTGTACGCACCCTGTGTGTCCGCACGTACCCTGTGTGTCCGCACGTGCCCTGTGTGTCCGCACGTACCCTGTGTGTCCGCACGTACCCTGTGTGTCCGCACGCACCCTGTGTGTCCGCACGTACCCTGTGTGTCCGCACGTACCCTGTGTGTCTGCACGTACCCTGTGTGTCTGCACGTACCCTGTGTGNCTGCACGTGCCCTGTGTGTCCGCACGTGCCCTGTGTCCGCACGTGCCCTGTGTGTCCGCACGTACCCTGTGTGTCCGCACGTACCCTGTGTGTCCGCACGTATCCTGTGTGTCTACACGTACCCTGTGTGTGTACGTACCCTGTGTGTCCGCACGTATCCTGTGTGTCCGCACGTGCCCTGTGTGTCCGCACGTGCCCTGTGTGTCCGCACGTGCCCTGTGTGTCCGCACGTGCCCTGTGTGTCCGCACGTGCCCTGTGTGTCCGCACGTACCCTGTGTGTCCGCACGTGCCCTGTGTGTCCGCACGTGCCCTGTGTGTCCGCACGTGCCCTGTGTGTCCGCACGTACCCTGTGTGTCCGCACGTATCCTGTGTGTCCGCACGTGCCCTGTGTCCGCACGTACCCTGTGTGTCCGCATGTACGTANCCTGTGTGTCCGCACGTGCCCTGTGTGTCCGCACGTGCCCTGTGTGTCCGCACGTACCCTGTGTGTCCGCACGCACCCTGTGTGTCCGCACGCACCCTGTGTGTCTGTCTGTCCGCACGTACCCTGTGTGTCCGCACGTGCCGTGTGTCCGCACGTATCCTGTGTGTCCGCACGTGCCCTGTGTGTCCGCACGTGCCCTGTGTGTCCGCACGTACCCTGTGTGTCCGCACGTACCCTGTGTGTCCGCACGTACCCTGTGTGTCCGCACGCACCCTGTGTGTCCGCACGTACCCTGTGTGTCCGCACGCACCCTGTGTGTCCGCACGCACCCTGTGTGTCCGCACGTACCCTGTGTGTCCGCACGTACCCTGTGTGTCTGCACGTACCCTGTGTCAGCACGTACCCTGTGTGTCTGCACGTACCCTGTGTGTCTGCACGTACCCTGTGTGTCTACACGTACCTTGGGTGGCTGTGCCTGCAGCTGGGACAGATAATCCTCCAGAGCGGAGCGCCGTTGCATGTTGAGAGCCGCCTCCACGCGAGACTGGTGAGTGTCGCTCAGTCGCTGCTTGGCTCCCGCCAGCGCTGTGTCCAGCTGGTTCACCAGACGCTGGAACCGCTGGCGGACCGGCGGATAGGCGGACATGCCGAATCATCGACTCGCACAGAGATCCACAGACTCACACAGAGACCCGTAGACTCACACAGACTCAGACTCGCATAGAGACCTGTAGACTCACACAGAGACCCACAGACTCACACAGACACCCGGAGACTCACACAGAGACCCGAAGACTCACACCCCATAGACTCACACAGAGACCCACTGACTCACACAGAGGCCCATAGACTCACAGAGACTCACTGACTCACAGAGACCCACTGACTCACACAGAGACTCACAGACTCACACAGAGACCCGTAGACTCACACAGACTCAGACTCACACAAAGACCCACTGACTCACACAGAGACCCGTAGACTCACACAGAGACCCGTAGACTCACACAGAGAGACTCACACAGAGACCCATAGACTCACACAGAGAGACTCACACAGAGACCCGTAGACTCACACAGAGACCCACACAGAGACCCATAGACTCACACAGAGACTCANTAGACCNACTGACTCAAACAGAGACCCGTAGACTCACACAGAGACCCGTAGACTCACACAGAGAGACTCACACAGAGACCCGTAGACTCACACAGACACCCACAGACTCACACAGAGACTCACTGACTCACACAGAGAGACTCACACAGAGACCCGCAGACTCACACAGAGACCTGCAGACTCACACAGAGAGACTCACACAGAGATCCGCAGACTCACACAGAGACTCACACAGAGACCCATAGACTCACACAGAGACCCGTAGACTCACACAGAGACCCCTAGACTCACACATAGACTCACACAGAGACCCATAGACTCACACAGAAACTCAGACTCACACAGAGACTCACACAGAGACCCACTGACTCACACAGATACTCATAACTCACAGAGACCCACTGACTCACACAGAGACTCACACAGAGACCACAGACACACACAGAGACCCACTGACTCACACAGAGACCCACTGACTTCCTACCTTAATGAGGGCGGCTGCCTCGGTCGCTGTTGGGTCTGTTCTCGGCGTTGATCTTCGCTTCCTCCCACGCCTTCATGATCTGCCGAGGGGAGGGGGAGGGGGAGGGGGGAGGGGGAGGGGGAATGGAGGAGGTGTCAGTGGCCCGTGGAGCTGGCCGGGGGCGTGTGGACCGGCAGGGGCTCGGCGTCAGAGCAGTGGAGCCACATCTACTACACTATAGACTACACTACTACACTATACATGATTATACACTACACTATACACTACTACACTGTACATGATTATACACTACACTATACACTACACACTACACTATACACTACTATACACTACACTATACACTACTACACTACACACACTACACTACTATACACTACAATACACACTATACACANCACTATACACTACACTATACATACTACACTATACACACTATACACAACACTACACACTACTAAACGCTACACTAGTGCTGTACTAGTATACTACACTATACACTACAACACTATACATTACTACACTATACACTACACTAAACACTCCCCTATACACTCCACTATACACTACACTATACACTACACTATACACTACACACTAGTGCTGTACTTAGTGTAGTGGTGTTAACTACTCGCTGTTCGCAAGCTGTGGGAGAGCAGATCGTAAACAAGGGTTCTCCCGCTCAATCAAACGCTCAGGGTCAAATGGGTGAGGTAGGATCCAAACGCCAGATTGGGAAGGACCAATCGGAGGGTCCCACAAGGTGGCCGGGGATTGGACAACCCGGCCACGAACAGGTATAAAAGCAGAGCGCTGAGAGCTCTTGGTTAGTTCTGCTACATGAAGACCCAAGTCGCCGAAGACATCTCGGACCCTGGACCAAGCCCTCCAGCCCTTATCAGGGCTCGGGCTCAGAGTAACCAGTGGTCGGGGAGAGATCCCCTAGGTCCAGCCAGAGGACGCTGGGATAGCAGGGAGATTAGATAGCCTGCAAGGTCCGCAGGCTGTACCTCCTTAGAACAGCAGCTGAGTGTGAGTGTGAGCTGTGCAAGTCCGCATGCTGTACCTGCTTAGAACAGCAGCTGAGTGTGAGTGTGAGCTGTGCAAGTCCGCATGCTGTACCTGCTGAGAACAGCAGCTGAGTGTGAGTGTGAGCTGTGCGAGGTCCGCATGCTGTACCTCTGAGAACAGCAGCTGAGTGTGAGTGTGAGCTGTGCAAGGTCCGCATGCTGTACCTCCTTAGAACAGCAGCTGAGTGTGAGTGTGAGCTGTGCAAGTCCGCATGCTGTACCTCCTTAGAACAGCAGCTGAGTGTGAGTGTGAGCTGTGCAAGTCCGCATGCTGTACCCCTTAGAAGAACAGCTGAGTGTGAGTGTGAGCTGTGCAAGTCCGCATGCTGTACCTGCTTAGAACAGCAGCTGAGTGTGAGTGTGAGCTGTGCAAGTCCGCATGCTGTACCTGCTTAGAACAGCAGCTGAGTGTGAGTGTGAGCTGTACAAGTCCGCATGCTGTACCTCCTTAGAACAGCAGCTGAGTGTGAGTGTGAGCTGTACAAGTCCGCATGCTGTACCTCCTTAGAACAGCAGCTGAGTGTGAGTGTGAGCTGTGCAAGTCCGCATGCTGTACCTCCTTAGAACAGCAGCTGAGTGTGAGTGTGAGCTGTGCAAGTCCGCATGCTGTACCTCCTTAGAACAGCAGCTGAGTGTGAGTGTGAGCTGTGCAAGTCCGCATGCTGTACCCCTTAGAACAGCAGCTGAGTGTGAGTGTGAGCTGTGCAAGTCCGCATGCTGTACCTCCTTAGAACAGCAGCTGAGTGTAAGTGTGAGCTGTGCAAGTCCGCATGCTGTACCTCCTTAGAACAGCAGCTGAGTGTGAGTGTGAGCTGTGCAAGTCCGCATGCTGTACCTGCTTAGAACAGCAGCTGAGTGTGAGTGTGAGCTGTGCAAGGTCCGCATGCTGTACCTCCGTAGAACAGCAGCTGAGTGTGAGTGTGAGCTGTGCAAGTCCGCATGCTGTACTCCTGAGAACAGCAGCTGAGTGTGAGTGTGAGCTGTGCAAGTCCGCATGCTGTACCTCCTTAGAACAGCAGCTGAGTGTGAGTGTGAGCTGTGCAAGGTCCGCATGCTGTACCTGCTTAGAACAGCAGCTGAGTGTGAGTGTGAGCTGTGCAAGGTCCGCATGCTGTGCCTCCGTAGAACAGCAGCTGAGTGTGAGTGTGAGCTGTGCAAGAGCCGCATGCTGTACCTCCGTAGAACAGCAGCTGAGTGTGAGTGTGAGCTGTGCAAGGTCCGCATGCTGTACCTCCTTAGAACAGCAGCTGAGTGTGAGTGTGAGCTGTGCAAGTCCGCATGCTGTACCTCCTTAGAACAGCAGCTGAGTGTGAGCTGTGCAAGGTCCGCATGCTGTACCTCCTTAGAACAGCAGCTGAGTGTGAGTGTGAGCTGTGCAAGGTCCGCATGCTGTGCCTCCGTAGAACAGCAGCTGAGTGTGAGTGTGAGCTGTGCAAGACCGCATGCTGTACCTCCGTAGAACAGCAGCTGAGTGTGAGCTGTGCAAGTCCGCATGCTGTACCTGCTTAGAACAGCAGCTGAGTGTGAGTGTGAGCTGTGCAAGAGCCGCATGCTGTACCTCCTTAGAACAGCAGCTGAGTGTGAGCTGTGCAAGTCCGCATGCTGTACCTGCTTAGAACAGCAGCTGAGTGTGAGTGTGAGCTGTGCAAGTCCGCATGCTGTACCTCCTTAGAGCAGCAGCTGAGTGTGAGTGTGAGCTGTGCAAGATCCGGAAGCTGTACCTGCTTAGAACAGCAGCTGAGTGTGAGTGTGAGCTGTGCTAGGTCTGGAAGCTGTACCTCCGTAGAACAGCAGCTGAGTGTGAGTGTGAGCTGTGCTAGGTCTGGAAGCTGTACCTCCGTAGAACAGCAGCTGAGTGTGAGTGTGAGCTGTACAAGGTCCGCATGCTGTACCTGCTTAGAGCAGCAGCTGAGTGTGAGTGTGAGCTGTGCAAGGTTAGGAAGCTGTACCTGCTTAGAACAGCAGCTGAGTGTGAGTGTGAGCTGTGCTAGGTCTGGAAGCTGTACCTCCGTAGAACAGCAGCTGAGTGTGAGTGTGAGCTGTGCTAGGTCTGGAAGCTGTACCTCCGTAGAACAGCAGCTGAGTGTGAGTGTGAGCTGTACAAGGTCCGCATGCTGTACCTGCTTAGAGCAGCAGCTGAGTGTGAGTGTGAGCTGTGCAAGGTTAGGAAGCTGTACCTGCTTAGAACAGCAGCTGAGTGTGAGTGTGAGCTGTGCAAGATCCGGAAGCTGTACCTCCGTAGAACAGCAGCTGAGTGTGAGTGTGAGCTGTGCTAGGTCTGGAAGCTGTACCTCCGTAGAACAGCAGCTGAGTGTGAGTGTGAGCTGTACAAGGTCCGCATGCTGTACCTGCGTAGAACAGCAGCTGAGTGTGAGCTGTGCAAGAGCCGCATGCTGTACCTCCTTAGAACAGCAGCTGAGTGTGAGTGTGAGCTGTGCAAGTCCGCATGCTGTACCTCCGTAGAACAGCAGCTGAGTGTGAGTGTGAGCTGTGCAAGTCCGCATGCTGTACCTCCGTAGAACAGCAGCTGAGTGTGAGTGTGAGCTGTGCAAGTCCACATGCTGTACCTGCTTAGAACAGCAGCTGAGTGAGTGTGAGCTGTGCAAGTCCGCATGCTGTACCTCCGTAGAACAGCAGCTGAGTGTGAGTGTGAGCTGTGCAAGTCCGCATGCTGTACCCCTTAGAACAGCAGCTGAGTGTGAGTGTGAGCTGTGCAAGTCCGCATGCTGTACCTCCGTAGAACAGCAGCTGAGTGTGAGTGTGAGCTGTACAAGATCCGCTTGCTGTACCTCCGTAGAACAGCAGCTGAGTGTGAGTGTGAGCTGTGCAAGTCCGCATGCTGTACCTGCTTAGAACAGCAGCTGAGTGTGAGTGTGAGCTGTGCAAGAGCCGCATGCTGTACCACCTTAGAACAGCAGCTGAGTGTGAGTGTGAGCTGTGCAAGTCCGCATGCTGTACCTGCTTAGAACAGCAGCTGAGTGTGAGTGTGAGCTGTGCAAGGTCCGCATGCTGTACCTCCTTAGAACAGCAGCTGAGTGCGAGTGTGAGCTGTGCAAGGTCCGCATGCTGTACCTCCGTAGAACAGCAGCTGAGTGTGAGTGTGAGCTGTGCAAGTCCGCATGCTGTACCTCCTTAGAACAGGAGCTGAGTGTGAGTGTGAGCTGTGCAAGTCCGCATGCTGTACCTCCTTAGGGTAACGGGTGAGGGACCGTATACCCCTTAGTGTGATAGGGACTGTGTATTAATACAATAAACAGTGTGTGCCATAAAGAAGTTTATACGTCCGTCCTTTACAACACTACACTAGTAACGAGTTGACCACGTTCTTACTAGTTGGCTGTGTCGGGTGGTGGCGGGTTTAACGACACATGTATATATTCACGCGATCTAACTCGCAGCTTGAGTCGACTGGGGAGTGAGGTTGCTACCTGGATGAGCCGGAGGTGGTGATGCACCTCCAGCTGGTCCTTGGCCTTGAGGAAGCGGTCGTGTTCCAGCTCGTCGCCTGCCGGCGAGTCGAAGTACAACTTCACCACGTCCTGCTGCTCCTGCTGCTGCTCCTGCTGCTGCTCCTGCTGCTGCTGCTGGTCGTCGCTATCGTCGTCAGCGCCAGTCTCGCCTGAGTGGGTGGGGTGGCGGGTGATAGATAGATCGTTTATTGTCATTGTCACCAGTACAACGAAATTTAAAATGCTCACCAGTCAGGGCCTCATTCATAAATTTAAATTAAATAAAACAAGAAAATAAAAATAAAATTAAATGAAAGATAATCAATTTATACTATATATAAAAACAGCCCAAGTATACCCACATACCCACATAAGGTTACATTTTGTCATTGCACATCTCTATTTCACAGTCAATTGTAAACGCTATTACTTAATAATTAATTAGCATTATTGAGTGTGGTGATCGCTGTAGGATAAAAGCTCTGTTTGAATCTGTTTGTCCTTGTTTGACTGATCTGAATCGTCTGCCTGATGGCAACAGCTCAAACAGTGAGTGTCCAGGGTGAGAAGAGTCCTTTATAATGTTCTGTGCTTTTTTGATGCAACGTGAACTGTGTAGTTCTTCCAGTGTGGGGGTGAGTTCTCCTCCTCCTTCACCTCCTCCACCTCCTCCTCCTACACCTCCTCCACCACCACCTCCTCCACCTCCTCCTCCACCTCCTTCTCCACCTCCTCCTACACCTCCTACTCAACCTCCTCCTCCTCCACCTCCTCCTCCACCACCTCCTCCTCCTCCACCTCCTCCTCCACTCCTCCTCCACCTCCTCCTCCACCACCTCCTCCTCCACCACCTCCTCCTCCACCTCCTCCTCCACCACCTCCTACACCTCCTACTCAACCTCCTCCTCCTCCACCTCCTCCACCTCCTCCTCCTCATCCCCCCCAGACACTGTCGCTGGGCCTTGACGACGTTCTTGCTAGAGGTTCACGGTCCCAGCCGGGCGCCCCCCCCCCCCCCCCCCCCCACGCGTCCCGCGGCTTCCTGTCGCGTCTGGTTTGGCTCGCGACGCGACCGCAGCCACCACCACGGTGAATCAAACGCACGCACACACACACGCACGCACACACACGCACGCACACACACGCACGCACACACACACACGCACACACACGCACGCACACACACACACGCACACACACACANGCACGCACGCACACACACGCGCGCGCACACGCGCACATACGCACACACACCGCACACACACGCACGCGCACACACACACACACGCGAGCACACACACACGCACGCACACACACGTGCCCCTTATGAAGCTCAACGTTCATCCCGCAAAGTCTCATCGTCATCACAAGGGAGAAACACAAACACACACAGACGCGACATCATCTTTGTGTGTGCCCCCCGTATTGAAACGGCCGTATGGACCCGAAAACCTAAATGTGCCTGTACAGGAATCAAGGGTACACCAGATGGGTTGACAGCCATGTAGTGGAGTAGTCTATAGTAGTGGAGTAGTGTATAGTGTTATCGCAAGGAAGAAACACAAATAGACAAATCTAAATATCTGCTTGGTTCTTTCGGTAAAGTCAAGTAGAAGGGAAATAATAAAAATAAAAATAAAAAAATAAAAAATTCTCACGACGTTTCGGCCACAACGCAAGCAGCCGTCCTCAGGTGAAGAACAGGTCTGTCAGGAAGACAGCGTCTGACAAAGGAATGCAAGGCGCCCTTCCTCCCCTAACCCAGCTTAAATATACGCTGCCAAGCTTGGTGGTGCTCATTCAGACGCTGTCTTTCCGACAGACCTGTTCTTCACCTGAGGACGGCTGCTTGCGTTGTGGCCGAATCGTCGTGAGAATTATTTTATTATGTTTATTTTATTTTTTATTATTTCCCTTCTACGTGACTTTACCGAAAGAACCAAGAAGATGAATCCTGCAGCCACGAAAGCTTTAAATCGTAGTGTATAGTGTTATTGCAAGGAAGAAACACAAACAGACAAATCTAAATATGTTTTGCCCGTCATTGAAACGCCGCGTTGACCTGCAAACTCCGTTTCCGCGCACAAGGCGAGGAGGGGAGCAAATAGTGACGCGTCGACACGGCGTGGCAATTCGCGGGCAGCGCTCACCGGCCTCCTCCTCCTCCTCCTCGTAGTCGCTGTGGACCGGCGCGCTGGGCCAGTCGTACTCCACGTTGTAGTCGTCCACGCCGGGGTCACTCCCCTCCCGCGTCTCGTAGTCAGGCTCCACCACCTCCTCCTCCACCTCCTCCACCTCCTCCTCGTCGTCGCCGCCGCCCACCACGACGGCCGGGTAGTCTTCGTCCGCCTGGTCCTCCCCGACGGGGGCGGCCGCGTCCGTGTCGGCCTCCTCGCTGGTGGGTCACCCGCAACGAACAGAGACAAAGATCGCCCCCCCACCACCACCACCACCAACACGTGCCGCCTGTAACGGACCGTCGGGGAAAGTTCCGTCGGTCGAGCGGCACCCGCCAACGCCGCCGGCACGGCGCGCGATGGGGTAGATGGCCAGCAACCACGCCGCGCCGGGTAACTATTCGAGGCCGAATCGACCTAGGGGAGGTCCAGCACCGGTTGAGATAACGGTACGCGGGTGTTGGCCGTGAGCGGGAATCGAACTCGGGTTCGCCGGGTTGGTAGCGCTGCGTAGCGCTGGCCGCTACACCCACCGCTCGCTGGTGAGACCCACACCGCCGTCATCGTCGTCGTCATCGTCACCCGCTGCTACTGCTGCTGCTGCTGCTACGCTGCTACTGCTGCTACTGCTGCTACTGCTGCTGCTGCTGCTGCTACTACTGCTGCTACTGCTGCTACTGCTGCTACTGCTGCTGCTACTACTGCTGCTGCTACTGCTGCTGCTACTGCTGCTACCGCTGCTACTGCACGGTTACTCTGCCCGTGAACTTTAGTAACTGAATCACTCTTCAAGTCGCTCGCTCATTGGCAGTCAGCCACCCTCCCTGTCACTCGTCTGTCGCTGGGGGTGGTGGGGGGCTGGGTGGTGGGGGCTGGGTGGTGGGGGCAGTGTGGTGGGGGGCTGGGTGGTGGGGGCTGGGTGGGAGGGGCTGGGTGGGAGGGCTGGGTGGTGGGGGGCAGTGTGGTGGGGGGCAGTGTGGTGGGGGGCTGGGTGGTGGGGGGCTGGGTGGGAGGGGCTGGGTGGGAGGGGCTGGGTGGTGGTGGGCTGGGTGGTGGTGGGCTGGGTGGTGGTGGGCTGGGTGGTGGTGGGCTGGGTGGTGGGTGGGGGGCAGTGTGGTGGGGGGCTGGGTGAAGCACCCACCTGGACTGAGCGTCGTTCATGTCGAACCACAGCTGCAGGTCGTCCTCGTAGGGGCTGCTGCTGCTGCTCCGGGGGGGCTTGTCGCCAGCCGCCTCGTCCTCATCATTTCTCAAGTCGGACCCCTCCTCCTCCTGCTGCTCCTCTGCTGCTCCTCCTGCTGCTGCTCCTCCATCTCGTCTCCAGCTCGTCCTCCAGCTCGTCCTGGGGAAACTCCTCTTCCGGAGCGTCGACCTCCTCCTCCTCCTCCTCATCGTCCACTACGTCTTCATCCTCCTCCTCCTCCTCCACCTCGGGGACCTCCTCCTCCTCATCATCATCATCATCCTCCGCCACCGCCACCTCCTCCTCCTCGTCGTCATCGTCGTCGCCGCCGCCGCCGTAGTCGCCGTAGGAAGAGACCTCCCGCGATCGCGTCTCCTCCTCCTCCTCCTCGTCGTCGTAGGAGACCTCCCGCGAACGCGTCTCCTCCTCCGAGTCGCCGGCGGGGGACGGGCAGCAGGTGTAGTGGATCCGCGGAAGCCGTCCGTGCCGCACGGCCTTCTGGGAGTGTAGTCCCACAGGGTGTACTCCAGGCACATCTGGGGGCGGGGGAGGTGGGCCGCGCGCGGGGGAGTTACGTGGAGACACGGGCGGAGAGAGACACGGGCAGGCACGGGTAGGGAGACACGGGGAGAGAGACACGGGCAGAGAGAGACACGGGCAGAGAGAGACACGGGCGGAGAGACAGAGAGACACGGGGGGAGAGACATGGGGGGAGGGGGGAGAGAGACACGGGGGGAGAGACATGGGCAGACACGGGTAGAGAGACACGGGGAGAGAGACACGGGCAGAGAGAGACACGGGTAGAGAGACACGGGGGGAGAGAGACACGGGGGGAGAGACATGGGTAGGGAGACACGGGAGAGAGACACGGGTAGGGAGACACGGCCGGAGAGAGACACGGGCAGACACGGGTAGGGAGACACGGGGAGAGAGACACGGGGAGAGAGACACGGGGAGAGAGACACGGGGGGAGAGAGACACGGGGGGAGAGAGACACGGGGGAGAGAGACACGGGGGGAGAGACATGGGTAGGGAGACACGGGGAGAGAGACACGGGTAGGGAGACACGGGGAGAGAGACACGAGCAGAGAGAGACACGGGGAGAGAGACACGGGGGAGAGAGACACAGGGGGAGAGAGACACGGGGGGAGAGACATGGGTAGGGAGACACGGGGAGAGAGACACGGGTAGGGAGACACGGCCGAAGAGAGACACGGGGAGAGAGAGACACGGGGAGAGAGACACGGGTAGGGAGACACGGAGAGAGACACGAGCAGAGAGAGACACGGGCAGAGAGAGACACGGGGGGAGAGAGACACGGGGGAGAGAGACACGGGGGGAGAGACATGGGTAGGGAGACATGGGGAGAGAGACACAGGTAGGGAGACACGGGCGGAGAGAGACACGGGAGAGAGAGACACGGGGAGAGAGAGACACGGGTAGGGAGATACGGGGAGAGAGACACGGGTAGGGAGATACGGGTAGAGAGACACGGGCAGAGAGAGACACGGGGAGAGAGAGACACGGGCAGAGAGAGACACATGCAGAGAGAGACACGGGGAGAGAGACACGGGTAGTGAGACACGGGAGAGAGACACGGGTAGGGAGACACGGAGTGAGACACGGGGAGAGAGACACGGGGAGAGAGACACGGGTAGTGAGACACGGGTAGTGAGACACGGGTAGGGAGACACGGGTAGGAAACACGGGCAGAGAGAGACACGGGCGGAGAGACACGCAGACACAGCTAGGGACAGGAGCAGGGTGGTGGTGGTGGAGGTGGTAGGTGGTGGTGAAGGTGGTGGTGGAGGTGGTGGAGGTGGTGGTGGTGGAGGTGGTGGAAGAGATGTTGGGGGTGGAGGTGGTGGTGGAGGTGGTGGTGGTGGAGGTGGTGGTGGAGGTGGTGGTGGAGGTGGTGAGGCTGGTGGAGGTGGTGGTNGTGGTGGAGTGGTGGTGGAGGTGGTGGAGGTGGTGGAGGTGGTGGTGNAGGTGGTGGTGGAGGAGGTGGTGGAGGTGGTGGTGGAGGTGGTGGAGTGGTGGAGGTGATGGTGGAGGTGGTGGTGGTGGTGGAGGTGGAGGAGGTGGTGGAGGTGGTGGTGGTGGTGGTGGGTGGAGGTGGTGGAGGTAGTGGTGAGGTGGTGGTGAGGTGTGGAGGTGGTGGAGGTGGTCACCTGGCGAGCGAGACGCTTCCAGAACCTGGCCGGGTGGCACTCGTCCAGCTTCATCTGGCCCATCTGGACGCAGTCGCCCAGCGGCGAGATGTCGCCGTCGCAACCGCCGCTCCTCCACGTCCACCTCCTGCACGTCCACCTCTTGCTGCACCGCCACTGCACCGATAGAGAAGCCGCGTCACCGCAGAACTCCACACCCTCAGCTCCCTCCACGCTCTCTCCTGCCTCTCCCCTCTCATCTCACTCCACTCCCTCCACGCTCTCTCCTGCCTCTCCCTCTCATCTCACTCCACTCCCTCCACGCACTCTCCTGCCTCCCCCTCTCATCTCACTCCACTCCCCTCCACGCACTCTCCTGCCTCCCCCCTCTCATCTCACTCCACTCCACGCTCTCTCCTGCCTCTCTCATCTCACTCCACTCCCTCCACGCTCTCTCCTGCCTCTCCCCTCTCATCTCACTCCACTCCCCTCCACGCACTCTCCTGCCTCCCCCTCTCATCTCACTCCACTCCCCTCCACGCACTCTCCTGCCCCTCTCATCTCACTCCACGCTCTCTCCTGCCTCTCCCCTCTCATCTCACTCCACTCCCCTCCACGCTCTCTCCTGCCTCTCCCCTCTCATCTCACTCCACTCCCTCCACGCACTCTCCTGCTCCNCCTCTCATCTCACTCCACGCTCTCTCCTGCCTCTCCCCTCTCATCTCACTCCACTGCCATAGGCTTTACACAAACCCATAGGCTCACACAGAAAACCACTCCCAAAAAGGTGCTCACACAGACACCCATAAGGTAATGTAGACGTTATACAACCCTCCCCTTCCCCCCTCCCTCCTTCCCACCCCCTCCCTCCTTCCACCCCCTCCCTTCCTCCTTCCCTCCCCCCTCCCCCCCTCCCTCCCTCCTCCCTCCTCTCCCCCTCCCTTCCTCCTTCCTCCCTCCAACTCCTTTTCCTCCCCTCTCCATCCCCTCCCTCCCCCTTCCTCCCCCTCTCCCCCATCCCCCCATCCCCTCCCTCCCCTTCCCCTCCCCCTCCCCTCCCCTCCCCCCCCGCACCCAGGCAGTAGTAGGGCAGCACGATGTGTGAGTTGGCGTGGCAGCGAGTCTTGCCCCTCCGGCACCAGTTGTCCACCGCCACGGCCTGCGTCGCCTCTTCGACGCCCGTCACGCGCACGTCCGGGTAAACCTGCACGCGCGCACAAAGGCAAAGATCCCCCGTGTAGCCTGGGGCAAGTGCAGGTAGCGGAGCAGCAGCAGCGCCTACGGAGGCCGGAGCGTCACGCGGCGGCGATGGTGACCACGCGTCGCGCCGGGTAACTCGTTTGAGGCCGAGTCGACCTAGGGGAGGACGCCCAGGACCGGTTCAGACGATCGTCACCGGCGTTGGCCGCGAGCGGGAACCGAACCCGGGTCGCCGGGTCCGTGGCGCTCGCCGTGGCCGCTCCCGGTTGCAACTGCCGGCGAAACGTCACCGGTGCCCGGTTGTGTAAATGGCTGCCGTGGGTTGAACTCTCCAGCGCAGAAGCGATTGGCCACGTTTGTGTTCACGTGACAAACCGCTTGCTGACTGGCCGTGGGTCGGGCGGTGGGGGGGGTGTCCGGGGTCAACGACGCAGGATTACAGGTCCACGCGGTCGAACGCCAGCAGAAAGCTCCTCTATGACGAGCGAGCGTTTCTTAAGCAGCTGCTGCTGCTGCTGCTGGTGGGGGTCGCTCCAGAGAGAGTTGAACCGCAAGCACCACCACCACCATCACCACCACCCCCACACCACCACCACCACCGCCGCCACCACCGCCGTTGCCACTACCCCACCCCCACCACCACCATCACCCCACCCCCACCACCACCACCACCGGCGTCGCCGCCGTGGTGGTGGCTGCGGTCGCGTCGCGAGCCAAATCGGACGGGACAGGAAGCCGCGGGATGCGTGGGGGTGAGGGGGGGGGTGAGAGGCGCGTGAGGGGTGAGGGGGAGGGAGACACGTGGGGGGTGAGGGGGTGAGAGACGAATGGGGAGTGAGGGGGGGAGAGAGACACGTGTGTTGGGGCGTGGTGGTGGCGGTGGTGATGGTGGTGGTGGTGGTGATGACGGCGGCGTTTGCAGTGCTGCTGCTGCTGCTGGTGGGGGTCGCTCCAGAGAGAGTTGAACCGCAAGCACCACCACCACCACCACCACCACCGGCGTTGCCACCACCCCCACCACCGCCAGTACCCCCACCCCCACCACCACCACCCCCACCACCACCGTCGCCGCCGTGGTGGTGGTGGCTGCGGTCGCGTCGCAAGCCAAATCGGACAGGACAGGAAGCCGCGGGACGCGTGGGCGGTGAGGGGGGGGGGGTGAGAGGCGCGTGAGGTGTGAGGGGGAGAGACGAATGGGGGGTGAGGGGAGGAGAGAGACACGTGTGTTGGGGCGTGGTGGTGGCGGTGGTGGTGATGGCGGTGGTGGCGGTGGTGGTGGCGGTGGAGGTGGTGGCGTGGTGGCGGTGGTGGCGGTGGTGGCGGTGGAGGTGGCGGTGGAGGTGGTGGCGGTGGAGGTGGTGGCGGTGGAGGTGGTGGCGGTGGAGGGGTGGCGGTGGTGGTGGCGGTGGAGGTGGTGGCGGTGGAGGTGGTGGCGGTGGTGGCGGTGGCTGGTGGCGGTGGTGGCGGTGGAGGTGGTGGAGGTGGTGGCGGTGGAGGTGGTGGTGGAGGTGGTGGCGGTGGAGTGGTGGCGGTGGTGGCGGTGGTGGTGGTGGTGGCGGTGGAGGTGGTGGCGGTGGTGGCGGTGGTGGTGGTGGTGGCGGTGGTGGCGGTGGAGGTGGTGGCGATGGTGGCGGTGGTGGCTGCTGCTGCCGCTTGCCTGCTGGCAGTACTGGAGGATGTCGAGGCTGCTGCTCAGGCAGGAGGTGGTGATGGTGGTGGTGATGATGGTGGTGGTGGTGATGATGGTGGTGATGGTGGTGGTGGTGGAGGTGATGGTGGTGGTGGTGATGGTGGTGATGGTGGTGGTGATGATGATGGTGGCTGCTGCTGCTTGCCTGCTGCAGTACTGGAGGATGTCGAGGCTGCTGCTCAGGCAGGAGGTGGTGATGGTGGTGGTGATGATGGTGGTGGTGGTGATGATGGTGGTGGTGGTGGTGGTGGAGGTGATGGTGGTGGTGGTGATGGTGGTGATGGTGGTGGTGATGATGATGGTGGCTGCTGCTGCTTGCCTGCTGGCAGTACTGGAGGATGTCGAGGCTGCTGCTCAGGCAGGAGGTGGTGATGGTGGTGGTGATGATGGTGGTGGTGGTGATGATGGTGGTGGTGGTGGTGGTGGAGGTGATGGTGGTGGTGGTGATGGTGGTGATGGTGGTGGTGATGATGATGGTGGCTGCTGCTGCTTGCCTGCTGGCAGTACTGGAGGATGTCGAGGCTGCTGCTCAGGCAGGAGGTGGTGCCAGACGGGTCGGGCTCCCAGACGCCCGTCTGCAGGTCCACGTGCATGTTCAGCTTCCCGCAGAACATGGCCACCTGGGGGCGGGCGGAGCTCGGAGGGGGGCGGCCTGCGGACAGGGCGGGAGACGGGGAGACGGGAGACAGTGAGACGGGGAGACGGGGTGAGGGGAGACGGGAGGGGAGACGGGGGGGAGACGGGGAGACACGGGGAGACACGGAGACGGTTCTTTCGGTAAAGTCACTAGTGCGCCCTGTAAAGTTCAGTCACGAAAGTCAAATCAAGATGAACTATTTTATCTTTCCAGGTAAAAAAAAAAATAACAACACGCTTTGGAGAATTAAATGGGGGACCGCCCTGTGTATACACACACTCAGTGTCAACTTCTTTCTTTTTGTTAATTATTAAAAGGCCTCGACAAGGAATCTAAACTATTTATACTTGACCAGAAAAGGCACCACTAAGCCGTGTAGTTCTCTTTCTTCGGAAGCGACCTGGTCATCACAAATGACAGCTCAACGAAGTGGCTTATCATCATCATCGTCATCATCGTCATCGCGTGGACGTTTATAGCCAGTAGCCAAACGATTCTGAACGTGCAGGGAAAAAAACGGAGGACCCGGAGAAAAATCAACGCGACCACAGAGAGAGAAAGAGAGACACGCAAACTCCAAATATGCAGCAGGCGTCGTCAGGGTCAGTATCGAACCCACGACCTCCTGTATACCAGGCGAGGTAGTTAACATCTCCTAGCCACCGTGATGACGATGAGTGAGAGAGACACGCAAACTCCAAATATACAGCAGCAGGCGTCGTCAGGGTCTGGATCGAACCCACGACCTCCTGTACACCAAGCGAGGTAAACATCTCCTAGCCACCGTGATGATGATGACAGAGAGACACGCAAACTCCAAATATACAGCAGCAGGCGTCAGGGTCGGTATCTAACCCACGACCTCCTGTACACCAGGCGAGGTAGTTAACATCTCCTAGCCACCGTGATGATGATGATGATGAGAGACACGCAAACTCCAAATATACAGCAGGCGTCGTCAGGGTTGGAATAAAAACCCACGACCTCCTGTATACCAGGCGAGGTAGTTAACATCTCCGAGCCACCGTGATGATGATGATGATGAGAGACACGCAAACTCCAAATATACAGCAGGCGTCGTCAGGGTTGGAATAAAACCCACGACCTCCTGTACACCAGGCGAGGTAGTTAACATCTCCTAGCCACCGTGGCACCACTGAAGCACATCTTTGTCCTGTATGTGCCTTTAAAATAACACGATTCTGGGGGGGTGTTCTCGACCCCTGACCCCTGGCATAAAACATATTTTCGCTTCGCTCCGCACGCACGAGTTTCCCCGCGTGACGTCACCCACTTCCCCCCCCCCCCCACGCCGCCTCTCCAAACAAAGCCAAAGATCCCCCCACCTCGCGTAGCCTTCACCGCCGTCGGGGCAAGTGCTGTTAGCGGGCAGCGCCTACGGAAGCCGGTACTGCGGCCAGCACCACGCCCGGCCGCCTTTGTCTCCCCAGGGGCGATGTTTACTCCGTACCGCACCGGGGACTCAGTAGGGGAGGCACAGGTACCGGTTCGGATATTCGTCACTGGTGTCAGGGTCGTTGAGTTCGTAGCGCAGCGCAATAACCCCGCTGCACCACAAATCCGCACACAAATACACACACACACACACATACACACAACACACACAAATACACACAAACACACACAAATACACACACACACATACAAACACTCACACACACAAATACACTCACACAAACACACACAAATACACACACACACACAAATACAAACACAANTCACACACACAAATACACTCACACAAACACACACACAAACACACACAAACACACACACAAATACACACAAACACACACACAAAATACACACAAACACACACAAACACACACACAAACACACACACACTCACGCCCAAACACACCCACGCCTACGCACGTAAAAAGCAACAACTTGTACTTTGGTTATTGAGGCAACGTCACCGCAACTCACCCCCTCCCTCCCCCCTCCCACACTCCTCCCTCCCCTCACCCCTCCCCTGCCCCCCCTCTCCCCCCCCCTCACTCCCCCCCCCGCCCCTCCCTCACCCCCCTCACTCCCCCCTCACTCCCTACCCCCCCNTCCCTCACTCCTCCCCCCCCCCCCTCACTCCCCCCTCACTCCTCCCCCCGCCCCCCCCTCACCCCCCCTCACACCCCCCCCTCACCCTCCCCCCGCCCCTCCCTCACCCCCCCCCTCACTCCCCCCCCCTCATTCCTCCCCCTCACCCCCCCTCCCCNTCCCCTCCCCCCTCCACACTCCTCCCTCCCTCACCCCTCCCCCCGCCCCCCCNTCACTCCCACACCCTCCCGGAGCGATGTAATGACGCAGATTAAGAATAATAAAAATAAATAAATAACTAATTCACGACCCACGTGACCTCATCGCCCTGAAGAGGGCGGCGGCTGCGGCAAGGACGACTTTGGGACCGTCCATAAATGACGTCACGCCATTTTTGACCCCCCCCCCGTCACACGGCGTCACGAAAAGTCAGACCCCCCCCCTCAAATATGACGTCACAAAGCTCTGCCCCCGCCCCCCCCAAAACCATATTTCCATTTTAAAAATAACATGCTTCAAATCGCTTTAAACTATTGTCATTGTAGTGCGTATTTAATGTGGCGCTGCACTCTGATGTTGTAGGAGAAAACATTTATTAAAAAGTATATTTAACTAAGTAGAATTTTGATGTGACGTCACATTTCTCACCCCCCCTCGTTACACATCGTCACAATGTCTGACCCCCCCCCCCCTAGGTGAGTGACGTCATTTATGGCCGGTTGCTGCTGCCGCTCACTAACAGCACTTGCCCCAGTCTGCTCAGAGGCTACACGGGGGTCTTTGTCTTTAGCTTTGGGCGCCGTGCAAAGTTCACCTGCGAAGCCGCTCGCTGAGACGACGCCGCGGGGTTTACGACTCCAGGGCTCGCAACTCGAGAGGGGGGGGGCAGGGGGGGCCAGGGGGGGCAGGGGGGGGCAGGGGGGGGGGGGGGGCGGGGGGTGTCGGAACGTCACGTGGGTCACGTGGGTCACGTGCTCGGGGGGTTACGGCAGCGCAGTTGGGGCGACGCAAAGATCCACGGCCCACCCGGAACCAGGGACGGTGCACGACCCCCACCAAGACCCCTACCATATCACTACCACTACCCCTAACTACCCCATCACTACCACTACCCCTTACCACTACCCCTACACCCCTACCACTACCCCTACCACTACCCTACCACTACCCCTACCACTATCACTACCCCTATCACTACCACTATCACTACCACTACCCCTATCACTAACCACACTACCCCTACCTACCCNTACCACTACCCCTACCACTACCCCTAAATCACTACCCCTACTACCACTATCACTACCACTATCACTACCACTACCATCACTACCACTACCCCTACCACTACCCCTACCACTACCCCTACCACACCCCTACCACTATCACTACCCTATCACTACCACTATCACTACCACTACCCCTATCACTACCACCATCACTACCCCTACCACTACCCCTACACTACCCCTACCACTACCCCTACCCTATCACTACCCCTATCACTACCACTATCACTACCCTACCCCTATCACTACCACCATCACTACCTCCCCNACCACTACCACCATCACTACCCCTGCTACTATCATCGCTACCACTATCACTACCCCTATCACTNCCACTATCACTATCTACTACTATCACTAACCCTATCACTATCACTACCCCTACCACCATCACTACCACTATCACTACCACTATCATCACTATCACTACCACTACACTACCACTACCCCNACCACTACCACCATCACTACCACTACCACTACTATCCTTACCACTACCCCTATGACTATCACTATCACTACCACCATCACTACCCCTATCACTACCCAGAACAGACCGCAGCCAACACNCAACGCCCCGATCAACAAACACTAAGGAGACATCACAGCCACCTGCTGCCTCTTGACCCCCTGAACGTGACGCCACCCGCTGCATCTGCCCCATCATCATCATCATCGCCATCATCATCATCACCACCGTCATCATCATCGCCATCATCATCATCACCACCATCATCATCATCACCACCGTCATCATCATCGCCGCCATCATCATCATCACCACCGTCATCATCATCGCCATCATCATCATCACCGCCATCATCATCATCATCATCATCGCCACCATCATCATCATCGCCATCATCATCATCATCATCGCCATCATCATCATCACCGCCATCATCATCATCATCATCATCATCGCCACCATCATCATCATCACCGCCGTCATCATCATCGCCACCATCATCATCATCACCGCCATCATCATCATCACCGCCATCATCATCATCACCACCGTCATCATCATCGCCACCATCATCATCATCACCACCGTCATCATCATCGCCACCATCATCATCATCACCGCCGTCATCATCGCCACCATCATCATCATCATCACCGTCATCATCATCGCCACCATCATCATCATCACTGCCGTCATCATCATCGCCACCATCATCATCATCGCCACCATCATCATCATCATCATCATCATCGCCACCATCATCATCATCACCGCCGTCATCATCATNGCCACCATCATCATCATCACCACCGTCATCATCATCGCCACCATCATCATCATCACCGCCGTCATCATCATCGCCACCATCATCATCATCATCACCGTCATCATCATCGCCACCATCATCATCATCACCGCCGTCATCATCATCGCCACCATCATCATCATCACCACCGTCATCATCATCGCCACCATCATCATCATCACCACCGTTATCATCATCGCCACCATCATCATCATCACCACCGTCATCATCATCGCCACCATCATCATCATCACCATTATCATCATCGCCACCATCATCATCATCGTCATCATCATCGCCACCATCATCATCATCACCATCATCATCATCGCCACCATCATCATCATCACCACCGTCATCATCATCGCCACCATCATCATCATCACCGCCGAGTGAACTTTGGACGCTCCATTGGCGAGGTTCTCGGTTCGCTGCGCTCACTCGAGGCCGAGCCGACCTGGCGGGGGGGGGGGGCCACGTGACCGGTTTGTGTAATTGTCATCGTCGCCGGGAGGTTGGCGGCCGCGGGCGGGAATCGAACTGAACTCGGGTCGCCGGGTTCGTAGCGCGGCACGCGCCGACAGGCTGGCGCTACCGCTCCGCACACGCACACACGCACGCACACACGCACACTCACACACACTCACGCACACACACGCACTCACACACGCACTCACACACGCACTCACTCACACGCACGCACGCACACACACACGCACGCACGCGCACACACGCACACACGCACTCACTCACGCACACACTCACACGCACTCACACACACTCACACACGCACACTCACACACTCACACACGCACACACTCACACACGCACTCACGCACACTCACACACTCACACACGCACGCACACACACACACGCACTCACACACGCACACACTCACACGCACGCACGCACGCACACACGCACGCACGCACGCACTCACACACGCACGCACACACGCACGCACGCACACACACACGCACGCACACACTCACACACGCACGCACTCGCACGCACGCACACACGCACACACACACGCACGCACGCACGCACTCACACACGCACACACTCACACACACGCACGCACACACTCACACACGCACGCACGCACACACACACGCACGCACTCACACACGCACGCACTCACACGCACGCACACGCACACGCACGCACTCGCACACGCACGCACTCACTCACTCACTCGCACGCACTCACACGCACGCACTCACGCACGCACTCACGCACACGCACACACACACACACACGCACGCACGTACGCACTCACACGCACTCACTCGCTCACTCACACGCACTCACTCACGCACTCGCACACACTCACACTCGAACACACTCACACACACGCTCACACACACACACGCACACACACGCACGCACACACACACGCACGCACACGCACTCAAAACATTCAACCGTGAAGAAACAGAGGGGCTCCCAGTGTTGGAAATATTTCCAGCCGAAACCTCCACCACCCCTCCTCCACCACCCCCATCCACCCCTCCCCTCCACCACCCCCATCCACCCCTCCCCTCCACCACCCCCATCCACCCCCCTTCCTCCCCCCAGCGTACAGACCCCAATGCACCCCCGCCGCCCCCACAACGGGCGAGGGATGAGATTAGCAGTGGGGGGAGGGGGATTATGAACATTCTACTCAGTAGGCCTGGGGACCAAATCACCCGCAAATCGCTCTCCACAAATCCCATCGGACCTCGGGTGGTGGCTAAGCGGGGGGGGGGGTAGAGGGGGGGGNAGATGGGGGGGGGGGTGAAGAGGGGGGGGGAAGAGGGGGGGGGAGAGAGGGGGGGGGTGAGCCTGGTTATTGGTTGTCTATCATATCTGCCGGGTACCACTACACCCCCCACCCTCCTCCCCCCCTTGCCCCTCCCCTGTCTCACCTACATAACCTCTTACCACGGCAACTCTCTCCCTCTTCAGCAAAAAAAATATTGCTGTGGTTTTCCCACCTGATGATCGAAAGGTCGTAATTTAATTTATTTTATTTTCTACCCACGTCACTTTACCGAAAGAACCAAAGAGTATGGATCCCTGCAGTCACGAAAACTTCTAATCTCGATTGGTTACACAGTTATTTTGCCGTGCCGTTTTACACCTGATGAAGGAAGCTTGGTGTTGCTGCCTCCGAAACGTCGTGATTGATTACTTTATTTCTATTATCATTTCTATTTTTTACCTACGTGACTTTACCGAAAAAAACCCCCAAAGAGTTTGGTTACAGGTGGCCCGGGCTGATGCCGGCCACTGTGCTGGCTGGCCTGGGCTGGCCGGGTCTCCCCACGGGGAGGGGGGGCCGCAGGCTTACGGGGGTCAAGGCGGGGGTCAAGGCGGCGTGGGTGGGTAGCGACACAAAACACAGCGCCGCCCGCATCGTCCGTTGTGGTCGTGGTGGCGCGCGGTTCGAAACCGCCCGGCCGCCCCCGAGTCAACCCCATCCCCCTCCGCCCCAAGAGACACCTGCAAGTTGCAGGTTGCGGGCGGAACGTGAGCGGCTCGCGAGCCAGAGAGACAGAGGCAGCAGCGTCACCGCCGCTCTCTACGACAGCCGGAGGAGCCAAAACCGGTGGCCGCACTCGCCCCCCTCCGCCCGCAGCACGGCCTTGTGGGAGCCTCGGACACGTCCGGTGAAGTTATTTTAGTTTGGGTTTTGTTCCCGTGATGTACACACGCACGCACTCGCTCGGAGAACCATCGGTACGCTAGTGGGTGTACGTACACCCACGGCGCTCTACGCTAGTGGGTGTACGTACACCCACGGCGCTCTACGCTAGTGTGTGTACGTACACCCACGGCGCTCTACGCTAGTGGTGTACGTACACCCACGGCGCTCTACGCTAGTGGGTGTACGTACACCCACGGCGCTCTACGCTAGCCGGAGTAAAACCTGTGGCGTGCCCGCTGCCGCACGGCATTGTGGGAGCCTCGGTTAACGCCTTTCGACCTGGAGACGTCCCGGATAGTTGTTTCGTTTCAGTTTCTCTTCCTTCCCGACGGCGTGCCGATGACGTACGCTACCGATGACGTACGCGTACATCATCACCTAAGGTGGAGGTTCAACCTCTGCCAATAAAACAGGGGTTGTTAAAACACCAACGGAGCTTTGGCAAGTTCGTGTACTGCATTAACCGCACAGCACACTACTTGCGTTCAACATCCTCTGCGTGTTATGTTAGTCGGCGTGTCGACATGTTGCATGTTCACCACCGCCAGCACCGTGTGTGGTTAACGCAGACGGGGGTTCCTTGCAAGAGGTTTCTGTTGAGCGTTCTAACATCCCAACACCCTCCTGTTNGATTGCCAGCAAGGGTATAAAACCTATTCTGATATTTAGATTTAAAGCTTTCTGACTGCAGGGATTCATCTTCTTGGTTCTTTGGTAAAGTCACGTAGAAGGGAAATAATAAATAATAAAACATAATAAAATACAATTCTCACGACGTTTCGGCCACAACGCCCAGGGGGATCACACTGAGAGAAACGAGTGTCCCTAGCGAAAATTGGGGCGCCACGGTGGCTAGGAGACGTCAACTACCTCCCTGGTACACAGGAGGCGTGGGTTCGATCCTGACGCCGCGTGACTGCATATTTGGAGTCTTGCGTCTCTCTCTCTCATCTCACGTGGCTAGGAGACGTTAACTACCTCGCCTGGTACACAGGAGGTCGTGGGTCGATCCGACTACGCCTGCTGCTGTATATTAGTTTGCGTCTTCTTCTNTGGTGGCTAGGAGACGTTAACTACCTCGCCTGGTATCTGCTGTATATTAGTTTGCGTCTCTCTCTCTTCTCTCATTAAGGTGGCTAGGAGACGTTAACTACCTCGCCTGGTACACAGGAGGTCGTGGGTTCGATCCGACCCTGACGCCTGCTGTATATTAGTTTGTGTCTCTCTCATCACTCTCTCTCATAAGGTGGCTAGGAGATGTTAACTACCTCGCCTGGTACACAGGAGGTCGTGGGTTCGATCCACTGACGATGCCTGCGCTTATATCGTCATCTCTCTNTCTCATCATTAAGTGCTACGTTAACTACCTCACCTGGTACCAGGAGGCGTGGTTCGATCCCGACCTCGATGCCTGCTGCTGCATATCTCCCGGTGTAGGGATGTGATCGCCTGGTGTACAGGAGGTCGTGGGTTCGATCCCGACCCTGGCGATGCTGTTGTATATTTGGAGTTTGTGTCTCCCTCTCTCTCTCTCGGTGGCTAGATGTTGACTACCTCGCCGTGTCAGGAGGTCGTGGTTCGATACCCTGACGATGCCGTGTATATTTGGAGTTGTCTCTCATCATCACGTGGCTATGAGATGTTGACTACCTCGCCTGGTATAAGGAGGTCGTGGGTTCACCNGACCCTGGCGCCTGCTGCTGTATATTTGGAGTTGTNTCTCTCTCAAGGGTGGCTAGGAGATGTTGACTACCTCGCCTGGTGTACAGGAGGTCGTGGTTCGACCCGACCTGACATGCCTGTGNTGTATATTTGGAGTTGTCTCTCTCTCTCATCTCATCNTAANGTGGCTAGGAGATGTTGACTACCTCGCCTGGTGTACAGGAGGTCGCGGGTTCGACCCGACCCTGACGATGCCTGCTGCTGCTGTATATTTGGAGTTTGCGTCTCTCTCTCATCATCAACGGTGCTAGGAGATGTTAACTACTCGCCTGGTATACAGGAGGTCGGGGTTCGATCCGACCTGGCGATGCTGTTGTATATTTGGATTTGCTCTTCTCTTCTCTAAGGTGGCGAGATGTTGCCTCGCCTGGTATACAGGAGGTCGTGGGTTCGATCCCGACCCTGACGCCTGCTGCTGTATATTTGGAGTTTGCGTGTCTCTCTCAGGTGGCTAGGAGATGTTGACTACCTCGCCTGGTATACAGGAGGTCGTGGTTCGATCCCGACCTGACGATGCTGTTGTATATTTGGAGTTTGCGTCTCTCTCATCATCATCAGGTGACTGGAGATGTTAACTACCTCGCCTGTATACAGGAGGTCGCGGGTTCGATCCGACCTGACGATGCCTGCTGGCTGTATATTTGGAGTTTGTGTCTCTCTCNTCCGGTGGCTAGGAGATGTTGACTACCTCGCCCGGTGTACAGGAGGTCGTGGTTCGATCCCGACCCTGGCGATGCTGTTGTATATTTGGAGTTTGTGTCTCTCTCTCTCTCCGGTGGCTAGATGTTGACTACCTCGCCTGGTGTACAGGAGGTGGTGGGTTCATCCCGACCTGACGATGCCTGCTGCTGTATATTTGGATTTGGGCTCTCTCNTCNTCTGCTAGGAGATTTGACTACTCCTGGTATACAAGGTCGTGGTTCGATCCGACCCTGACGATGCCTGCTGCTGATTTGGATTTGTGTCCTCTCTCGCCGTGGCCGAATGTTCTCTCCGGCCCTCGCTTTGCCCCTCCACATTTAGAATCAACACCCACATTTAGAATCAACACCCACATTTAGAATCACAGCCCACATTTAGAGTGTTTGGCTCTGATGAATTTCCAAACGATGCCGACGACGATGAGCCGCTGCGTTGGGTTGCGGGTGATACATAAAAAAATAGTTGTTAGATTTTACCCATTCTGGCAATAAAATAGTTGTGTTAAATGCTAAAACACCAAACAGAAATCTGCAGGGAAAACCATGACTGATTCACCCATATACTTGACATGCAAATTTAAACANGCCCGCGGAATTGCATGAAACTGATTGGTCCACGCCAGANACCGCTTTCTTGAGATANAGTGTAACAGGTCAGACCAGAGGACGCCAAAAGGCGACCAGATCCGTGGAGGCTACAACATGTGGGNTCCTCTTGANGATATGCGTGGCATCGGTTTTATTTTATTATTCATTTCTGTTTTTCTTGAGTAAGAGTTTCATTTTCATCCTTGGTAAAATTTATGAAAAAAAAATTCGAAAATAAATTCTCACGCACAACGAGTCTGTGTGCAAATGTCAGCTCGATTGGATCACGGGAAGTGGGTTAAAAACGACCGAAAGATTAGCACGGTCGTAAGCAAGCGAACTTAATATAAAGGATTTAAAAATGGGCTCTACTCTCTCTCTGGCAATGAAACAGCTGCGTTAAGATTGTAAACTTTTAATAAAATTTGTTGGGAAAACTGTTACGTTGTTTATATAGCATTGTTTAGTAAGTTTTAGAGGGTCTTGATTTTGCCCGATTTTTATTTAGTTTAGATTTATACTTAATTTTTTTATCTGTATTGTATTATGATTGTTATTGGGATCAAACATCGAAATGGAATTTTTTGTATTTTCTCTCCGCAGCACGGACGGGTTTGTGCTTTTTCTGTCGGATTTTATTGTTCACGTACGCGATGTTCAGATTGTGTACAATGAATTTTAGGTGCATCTTGTAAATTCATTACTTAATTTGGAGCTTTCGTGACTGCAGGAATTACTCTTTGGTTCTTTCGGTAAAGTCACGTATAAAGAGAAAAGAATAAATTAAATACTAGCATAAGACGTTTCGATTGCAACACAAGCAATCATCATCAGGTATAAATGAGCATTCTCAGGAAGAACGTAATCAACCAGGTAGGGTGTTGACTGTTATGTTATCCGACTCTCTGTTGTAGTAGTGTATAGTGTAGTGTATAGTAGTGTATAGTGTAGTGTGTAGTGTGTAGTGTAGTGTGTGTAGTGTATAGTGTAGTGTATAGTGTATAGTGTAGTGTAGTTAGTAGTGTATAGTGTAGTAGTGTATAGGTAGGGTGTTGACTGTTATGTTATCTGACTCTTTTGTATTACATTACATTTCTAAGTTTACTAGGTTTTGTTTTCTCTTTCATTTATACCTGATGATGATTGCTTGTGTTGCAATCGAAACGTCGTATTCTAGTATTTAATTTATTATTTTCTCTTTATACGTGACTTTACCGAAAGAACCAAAGAGTTGTAATTTTATTGTTTGTTGCGGTTGAACCCAAATCAAGAGCCCAATGGCTCACAGGGTAGATCCTCATAAATTAAACTGAAAACTGAAGATGTTAAAACACCAAACAGAAACCTCTTGCAACCTTTTGCATCCTAACACACCAGTTTTTAATTGTCAGAGAGGGTACAAACTTTTCTTATATTTGATACTTGCAAGGGAGGAGGCATAAACAAAAAAATGTGTAGTCTAGTACATTATGGAGTGTGCATGCTCTCTCCGTGGCCACGCTGAATTTTCTCTGGCTCCTCCGGCTTATCCCTCTCTCCAGAATAATACAAACATTGCTTCGCTTGTATAATTATTCGTTTTCATTTTCACAGAAATCCGGTGTGGGAGGCGGGGTGGGGGGCCACCACCGCCCACCGCAGGAATTCCACGGACCCAAAAAAAAAATCCCGAAGCTCGGTGACGCACGGAGGTTCGGGGAAAAGGGAGAAAGGGGACGATGATGAGACCCGCGGGCACGGGAGCGCAACCAACATTATTGTTTTTAAGTTTCGATTTAAAGCTTTCGTGACTGCAGGGATTCATCTTCTTGGTTCTTTCGGTAAAGTCGTCGCGTAGAAGGGAAATAATAAAATCATAAAATTTAACACAATTCTCACGACGTTTCGGCCACAACGCAGGCAGCCGTCCTCAGGTGAAGAACAGGGCTGTCGGAAAGACGGCGTCTGAATGAGACGCTGTCTGTCTGAATGAGATGCTGTCTTTCCGACAGACCTGTTCTTCAGACAGCTGTCTTTCCGACAGACCTGTTCTTCACCTGAGGATGTTACTCTGTCTTTCCGACAGACTTCAGGTGAAGAACAGGTCTGTCGGAAAGACAGACGCTGTCTTCCCGACAGACCTGTTCTTCACCTGAGGACGGCTGCTTGCGCTGTGGCCGAAACGTCGTGAGAATTGTATTTATTATGTTTATTTTTATTATTTTATTATTTCCTTATTATTTTCAAGTTTCATTCTCAGTTTTGACGACGACGGAAGCCGTTTTTAACCCGCTCAACGCCCTCCCCGTCTCTCCCTCCTCCCAACTCCACCTCTTCCTATTCAGGGCCCTGCTGTAAAAATAGACGCTGGGGGGGGNCGCAAGGCCGCGGATACCAGCGGCGGGCGGGCGGCAAACGGGCCGGCGGTGGAGGCTGGACGCAGGCCGCGAGTGGAAGAGGATGATGATGCACGGGAGGCGGCCTAAATAAAACACGCGCGGATTAACTTCTGATAACATTGGCGGTGGTGCCAGAGGAAGTCACGTGGCCCACCCTCTCCCCTCACCCACCCACCCTCTCCCCTCCCTCTCTCGCTGCTCACCAATCCTCTCCGCCGGGCCGAGGGTTTGCACCGTCGCCCTCATTAAAATTATAATCGTCTGGCGGCAGTGGTGGTCGTGCTGCCCGGACTCCGAAACACTATTCCCATTGTGAGCCCCACCGCCACCACCACCACCACCGCCACCGCCGCCACCGCCACCACCACCACCACCGCCACCACCTTCGCCCGTGCAATGTAACCAGAAGCCGGAGCGAGTGAGAGACCACGGAACACGCACGGAGTGAGGGGCGGGGAGGGGGGCACAGGAGGGGGGCACGGAGGGAGGGGTGGGAGGGGGGCACGGGAGGGGGCACGGGAGGGGGCACGGGAGGGGGCACGGGAGGGGGCACGGGAGGGGGCACGGGGCGGCGGGGTGGCACGGTTGCTTTCCAGGGCCGCAATGGATAAAAGGGGGTTGGGACACACACAGACACACACACATAGACACACACACACAGACACACACACAGACACACACACACAGACACACAGACACACACACACAGACACACACACACACAGACGTTGATTTTGCTAAAGTTTGTAAATAAAAAATGAGGTTCATGCCGGTCTCGGGGGTCTCTTGCGATGAAGAGAGGGGGTTGGGGTGGGAGGTGGGGGTTGGGGTGGGAGTGGGGGTTGGGAGGGTTGGGGTTGGCATGGGTTGGGGTGGGAGAGGGGATTTTGGTGGCAGTGGGGGTTGGGGTGGGAGTGAGGGTTGGGGAGGGTTGGGTGGGAGTGAGGGTTGGGGAGGGTTGGGGTTGGCATGGGTTGGGGTGAGAGAGGGGATTTTGGTGGCAGTGGGGTTGGGGTGGGAGTGAGGGTTGAGGTGGTTGTGGATTGGGTGGGAGTGAGGGTTGGGGTGGTTGTGGGTTGGGGTGGGAGTGAGGGTTGGGGTGGGTGAGGGTTGGGGTGGGAGTGAGGGTTGGGGTTCTGGGAGTGAGGGTTGGGGTGGAGGTTCTGGGAGTGGGGTGCGAGGGTTATTTTGCTGAGCCGCACTTTGCCAGGCTAAAGGTGCGGCCACGACCGCTGAGCGTGGGACCTGCAGGCGCAGCCCCCCCACCTCCCCCCCACCTCCCCCCCCCACCTCCCACCCAACCACACACACACAACTCCATATCGACAGCAGCAGGCATCGTCAGGGTCGGGATGGAACCCACGACCTCCTGTATACCAGGCGAGGTCGTCAACATCTCCCAACCACCTTCAGGGTGGGGGCTGCCCCCCCCCCCAGCCCCCCACCTTGGCTCAAAAGCCTCTAGTCCAGCAGGGCAATCGCTGCCCCTGAATGATGCTGCCCATGGCACGGCTGCCCTCACAAGGGCAGTCATCCCCCCCCACCCCCACACAACTGAGAGTCAGTCACCAGCAGTCAAAGTCACCCTGAGACTGGGGGGTTGTAGGCTGACGATGTGCGGTGTGGCGTGGCCTGAGCGTGCACGTAGCCTGGCACGAGCGCAGTGGTGGCGTCACCGCCACTTAGGTGGCGAATGGCGGTTGTTGTTGTTGTTGTGCGTGTTGTTGTTGTGCGTGTTGTTGTTGTTGTGCGTGTTGTTGTTGTTGTTGTTGNGCGTGTTGTTGTTGTTGTGTGCGTGTTGGCCACCCACCCCCTCGTGCGTCACAGTGCTGGCCTTCATAGGTGCTACTAGCTCACAGCACTTGCCCCAACAGTCTGTTACAGGCTACACGGGGAGCTTTGTCTTTGTATGAGTGTGTGTGTGTGGGGAGCGGTGGTGCAGCGATTAGCGCTACGCTGCGCTACGAACCGGCGACCCGGGTTCGATTTCTGCTCACAGCCAACACCAGTGACGATTATCTGAACCGGAACCGGGCCTCCCCTAGATCGACTCAGCCTCAAATGAGTACCTGGTGCGGTGTGTAAACATCGCCACTAGGGAGACAAAGGCGGTCGGGCGTGGTGCTGGCAACCCACCCCTCGTGTACCGTTCCGGCCTTCACAGGTGCTCGCTAACAGCACTTGCCCCTAGAGTCTGTTAAGGCTATATGGGGATCTTTATCTTTTTTGTCCGTCCATGCAGTCATCTCAGTCAGTCGACCCGTGGCACCTGCTGGGTCTGCCCCGTGACCTCCTGCCAGCGACACTTCACGTGGCCTCAAGGTGCACATGGCCTGGCACAAGCGTCGTGGTGACGTCACCGCCACTTAGTGGCGAATGGCGGTTGTTGTTGTCCGTCCGTGTGTCTGTCCGTGTGTCTGTGTGTGTGTGTCTCCGTGTGTGTGTGTGNCCGTGTGTGTGTGTGTCCGTGTGTGTGTGTCCGTGTGTGTGTGTCCGTGTGTGTGTGTCCGTCCGTCCGTGTCCGTGTGTCCGTGTGTGTGTGTGTCCGTCCGTCCGTGTCCGTGTGTCCGTGTGTGTGTGTCTGTGTGTGTCCGTGTGTGCACAGAGACCTCCCCCACTCCAGCCGGATTGTCTCCACGCATCGCCGACACGCCGGGGTGAAAACGTTCCATGATGCGACTTCACCATTGAACTGGCAACCCCCACCACTCCCCACCACCACCCCCACCACCCCCACCACTGTAACGTCGCGATAACACAAAGTCCAATCGTTACCAACAAGAGCCTGGGTTCGACTCCCCCTCCTCAGCTCGGACTCCTCCTCCTCTGTCTCTGCGTGCGCGGAGTTTCGGATCTCTCCAAAACACTCCGGTGCTTCAATAAATCCCGAGAAAATTTACTTGATTGGGATTATGCGCGAGCAACGTGGTCCACCCCCTTCATCGTACCTGGCAGGACCCTCCTGGCCAGGTAAGCCCCCCCCCCCCCCCGCTGAGCTAGGAAGCGTCTTCTTGCTCAGAACGACCTGTCATCGAAATAAAAAACACAACTTGACGACGAACCGGCTTGTCGTTGTTGTCGTCGTCGCGTGCAAATTCACAGCGGCAACGACAACTCTTGAACGCCGCTTGGTCGCTGTTGGGCCACTAATTCCATCGCGGTAGTGAGAGTTTGTCTATGTGCGTCTCGTGGCGAGCAGATGGCGAGGAGATGTTAACTACCTGGCCTGGTACGTGGGTTCCATCCCGACCCTGACGCCGTTGTATATTTGGAGTTTGCGTGTCTCTCTCTCTCATCATCATCACGGTGACTAGGAGATGTTAACTACCTCGCCAGGTACGCAGGAGGTCGTGGGTACGACCCCGACCCTGACGCCCATTGTACATTTGGAGTTTGCGTGTCTCTCTCTCTCTCCCCGTGTTGGGGTGGATTTTTCTCCGGGTCCTCTGGCTTTTCCCTCCCCATTTATAATCACGCGTTCAGGGTAGTTGGCCGCTGTGAATCCCCACACGATTGGAAGCCGCCACTGCGTGCGGGCGATCACTTGCGATGGACAGGTCGCTTCTGAGCAAGAGGGCTTCGTAGCTCAGCGACCACCTTACCTGGTAATCTAAACATTATTTAGTTTTATAGTTTAAATACAAACTAAGTATAACAATAGGTTTTACCCTTTCTGGCAATCAAACAGTTGTGTCAAGATATACTCTTTGGTTCTTTCGGTAAAGTCCACGTAGGTAGAAAATACAATAATCGCGATGTTTCGGGCGCAACACAAGCGTCCGTCATCAAGTGGAAAAGCAAAAATGCTTCCCACCTGATGATGGACGCTTGTGTTGTGCCCGAAACGTCGTGATTTATTGTATTTTCTACCCACGTGACTTTACCGAAAGAACCAAAGAGTTTGGATTCCTGCAGTCATGAAAGCTTAAATCTAGATTGGGTGTCAAGATGTTAACACCATTCAGAATCCTTATTCAGGAATCGTGTCTGCATTAACCACGCGTACTTGTGGAAAAAAGTGCCAAATAAAAAAAAGTCCCATGTAAAAAAAGTCCCATATTTAAAAATAAGTCCCATATTTAAAAAAAAGTCCCATATTAAAAAAAGTCCCAAATAAAAAAAAGTCCATGTAAAAAAAGTCCATATTTAAAAAAATCCCATATTAAAAAAAGTCCATTATAAAAAAGTCCCATATAAAAAGTCCATATAAAAAAGTCCATATAAAAAAATCCATATTTAAAAAAGTCCATTATAAAAGTCTCATATAAAAAAGTCCAATATAAAAAGTCCATATAAAAAATCCATATTAAAAAAGTCCATATAAAAAGTCCCATATTAAAAAAGTCCCATATTAAAAAAAGTCCCATATAAAAAGTCCAATATAAAAAAGTCCATAAAAAATCCCATGTAAAAAAAAGTCCAATATAAAAAAAAGTCCCATATTAAAACAAAAAGTCCCACGTAAAAAAAGTCCCATATTGTAAAAAAGGCTTGCAACCCAGCGCTGAAAAAAACTCACAGGAATCATGACAGCGACGGCGGATGAATCCACTCCCGGGATTAACCCCTCAGGCTCAGAGGGCCCAAGGTTACGAGAACGTCAGCTGAGCCACACACGCAGAACATCATCCCGGATCATCCTCCACCCCGGCAGTGGCGCCAACGCTAAGCTCAGGAAAACCAAGCACAGCAGCTCCTGCTGCTGCTGCTGCCGCCATCGGGAATGCACACGGAGCCCCGCGTACAGCCAACCACAACCACCCCCCCCAAACCCACCACAACCACCACCTACCCCAACCCACCCCAACCTCTCCCCAACCCATCCAAACCCACCCAACCAACCCACTCAAACCTCCCCCAACCACCACAACCCCAACCCCATCCCAACCCACACCAACCTCCAACCCAACCCACCACAACCTCCCCAAACCCACCCAAACCCACCCCCCCCCAAACCCACCCCAACCCACCCCTCCACCCAACCCACCCCAACCCCCAACCATCTCTCCCCCCCCGACTTCCACAGGCAGCAAGACGGGCCAGAGCCCATTCCTCCTCCGCCCTCACGACGTTCAACCTCAACATGCGCTCCACCCGACCGCTCACGTGACGAGAGTAGTTCACGGAGTAAATGGATGACAATATAATTATCGGTACGCCGAGTGTCCTGGTTGCTGCTGCTGCTGTGTCCTGTACAGAGCCTTGAGATCATTGATGAAAAGCCGCTATGCACACAGAATAATTATTTACTTGGTTAATATTATTATAGCCGCCCGGAACTGTGCACTTTTAAAATCGAGATTTGGAAACTCGTTTATTTAAGAACCGATTTTTTTGTGTGTGTTTAGTTTGTGGTCCTTCCTCCCATCGCCACGCTTGGCTACGTACGGCGCTAAAGAAGTTCAACGTGCACACATCGTGCGGTGCACGCAATGGTATATATCCACCCGACTTCTATTTATACTGGTAGGAACCTCCTGGTTACACCAGCCCACAGGGGATTATTGTGTCCGTCCGTCGTGCAGGGGCTGGGTGGGAGGGAGGGGCTGGGTGGGGAGGGAGGGTGGGGAGGGGCTGGGTGGGAGGGTGGGAGGGACTGGGTGGGGAGGGTGGGAGGGGCTGGGTGGGAGGGCTGGGTGGGTAGGGTGGGCTGGTTGGGAGGGGAGGGGCTGGGTGGGGAGGGTGGGGTGGNCTGGGTGGGGAGGGTGGGGCTGGGTGGGAGGGTGGGGTGGGCTGGGTGGGGGGTGGCTGGGTGGGTGGGGGGGTGGGAGGGTGGGCTGGGTGGGGAGGGTGGGGAGGCTGGCTGGGTGGGAGGGGCTGGTCACCCGTGGTGCCCTTCTAAAACTCAACGTTCACCTACTCACGCCGGCTTGTGCCGCCCTCACAGTCGGCCATATTTGCGAATACACCACGCCGCCGTTGACCCTGCAGGCCATTGACCGAGCAGCCCAACGTCCTACCAGCTCCCTCCGCAGCAGCAGGACAACGTGTTTACTTCACCAGGTCAGGGCCCCAATGAGCAACGTGGCATTTTTCAGAAGCGACCTGGCCACAAATGACAGCCCCAACAAAGTGGCTTGTCACGTGGACATTTATAGCAGCCAAATAGGCACGGCGATTATAAATGTGGAGACACGCAAACTCCAAATATACAGCAGGCGTCAGGGTCGGATCGAACGCACGATCCCCTGCATACCAGGCAAAGTAGTTAACATCTCGTCGCTGTGATGATGATGAGAAAGAGATATGCAAACTCCAAATATACAGCCGGCGTCAGGTCGGATTGGAACCAACGACCTCCTGTACATCAGGCGAGGTAGTCAACATCCCATCACCGTGCTAATGATATTGATGGGAAAGAGACGTGCAAACTCCAAATATACAGCAGGCATCAGGGTCGGGATCGAACCCATGATCCCCTGTATACCAAGCAAGGTCGTTAACATCTCGTCACTGTGATGATCATGATGAGAAAGAGACACGCAAAATATAAATATACAGCAGGCGACCTACGCCTTCCCTCCCCTCCCCACCTCCCCCTTCCTCCATCGAGTGCCTCTGGGTAACTGCGTGCTGTGTCTCTACACCCTTCTCCGAAAGAAAGTGTTGAGATTTGTTTTCGCTTCCTTTTGTCGGTGACACAATGTTTGTCCGTGCTTAAATAACCCCTTCTCCTCCTCCTCCTTATCTGTTACAAGTCTTCCCCCTCCGTCTTCTTGTCGACGCAGAGACGACGAGCAAAACTGCAACGTCACGTTAAGGTGGTCAAGTCCAGATATCCGCGTCAGCAAGAGCAGTAGCAGAGTGGTGGTGTAGCACCATCATCGTCGTCGTCGTTATCGTTGTCATCGCTGCGATGTCTCCTTTAGATTTGCGGATCGGTGCATTGCGTCACTAGACGCTCTACGCTTCTGGATGACCACAGTCCGCACACTCACTGGAGAGGATTTTAAATGAAAATAGGTTTTTTTACCCTTTTATCTGGCAACAAAACTGACACCTTTTTTACAAGGAGTCGTGTTTGCATTGACCACAATACCTGCGGTCGGAATGCAAACAAAAACAAACAACTCTGATAATATATGCACTGTCCTTGAAATTGATTGGTCCACACCCGAGACAGTTTTTCTTAGAGCCTAGTCTCACAAGTATTGGATAACGCCAAAAGGCGCACAACTCAAAGACAATGCACCATCAGAGTATGAGAGCTCGGGTAAGCATTTACACCATTGGAACCTCCTTTGCCAGTAGCCAAATATAATTGTTTTTTACCCTTTTATCTGGCAACAAAACTGACACCTTTTTTACAAGGAGTCATGTTTGCATTGACCACAATACCTGCGGTCGGAATGCAAACAAAAAACACAACCCTGATAATGTATGTGCTGTCTTTGATTGGTCCACACCCGAGACAGCTTTTCTTAGAGCCTAGTCTCACATGGTGTTGGACCAGATGACGCCTTTTGGCGTCCAAAGGTGTCAGTTTTATCCAGATAAAAGGGTAAAAAAACTATTTTCATTTTTGCTACTGGCAAAGGAGGTTCCAATGTTTCGATTTAAAGCTTTCATGACGATGGATTCTCTTCTTGGTTCTTTCGGTAAAGTCACGTGAAGGGAAGTAATAAAATAAAATAATAAAAATAAACAAATAAAATAATAATTATTTCATTTTAAGTAATAAAATGATAAAATAAAACATGTTTTATTTTTATTATTTTATTACTTCCCTTCTACGTGACTTTACCGAAAGACCAGAAGAGTTCCAATGGTGGAGCGTTTTTTATTTTTACATTTGAACCTATGGCGGGACCCCGGGCCCGAATAAATGGGTCAAAATCGTAATTAATTAATTTTGGAGACTCTATCAGCAAGAAACCCACTTGGCGCATCGTTCTGTTGTCGTGTTCCCGCAGCGGCGAGGACAATGCGCAGAAGAAACTAAACTTTGAAATTTCGAGTAAAGCTCGTGACTGCAGGGATTCATCTTCTTGGTTCTTTCGGTAAAGTCACGTAGAAGTAAAATAATAAAATAATAAAAATAAAATAATTCTCACGACGTTTCGGCCACAACGCAAGCAGGTGGAGAACAGGAATTATTTTATTATGTTTTATTTATATTTTATTTTTCCTTCTACGTGACTTTACCGAAAGAACCAAGAAGATAAACTTTGAAGACTAGCACATCGTGGGGAGCCCGCGACAAGGCAGCAGACATCGCGGCTATCGCGATTTTCACCTGAAACGGCTGTTTGCGTTGTTATTTTGTTTTATTTCTACTCCGTGACTTTACCGAAAGAAGAGGAATAGATTGCCGTATCGTTCGCCTTCATCAACTGACATAAAATGGCGTCGCAACGCAGTTTACGTGAAGCCGGGGACTTATAGGACCTCGGGGTCACACCATAAGGTTCATTTGTGCATCATCAGCTAACATCGGCATCTGCTGCTTGCCACGGTTTGCGCAGCAAGAGATGCGGCGTTAGGGGCGGGGACCACGAGCAGCAGCTTCGTGGAAGGTCGCAAACCCCCAGGTGGGATCTTCTGCGTCGGCTCTGTAACAACGGCGATGATGGCGCGGGGTGTTGGCGAGTTTCTTCTAACTCCACTCGGCTCCCGCTCTCTCCAAACTTCATCGGGAGTTGAACTCGCATCGCTGAAGCGCGTTGGGTACATCCATTATAATAAGAGTTCAATTTGTAACGCGCGCAACTTTGCGGACGTAATGGCCGCAACTCGGAGGCGTGGAGCCGAGCTCAGAGTCGCTCGAAAGCGCGATTGTAGAGGTGAGTTTTTAAGTGTCTCTTGAAGGAGGCGATTGAGGTGATGCTGCGAATGTGCAGAGGGGTGACGGCGTTCCAGACTGTTGGGGCTGCCACCGAGAAGCGACGCGTAGACACGATGACCATCCTGGATCTTGGTATCGAGAGGAGGTCGCGAGTCGCGCTGCGCAGGCATCTGCCGTGTGCCGAGCTGCAAGTCGTCAATAATGAAGAGGTACGGCGGGCAGGCGATGTGAAGGCGTTGTGGCAGAGGCAGGCGGTCTTGTATGTGACCCTACTGGCGATGGGTAGCCAGTTGAGAGCGCGGAGACAAGCGAGTGAGTTGAGACGGGGATGAGTGTGGGCAATGACGACACGTGCCAGGAGGTTGTTTTGTAGCCTTTGGAGTTTAAATTTCGATTTAAAGCTTTCGTGACTGCAGGGATTCATCTTCTTGGTTCTTTCGGTAAAGTCACGTAGAACGGAAGTAATAAAATAATTAGGTTGCCAGCGAGGTCCGGACTAGGACGGAGTTGCAATAGTCAAGGTGAAACCCAACTATGCAACATGCCAATGTGTTGGCAATGTCAGTGGGGTGTTTGTGAGTTTCCTCTGAACCCCAGCATCCTCTCGCTCCAGACTTCATCGGTAGGCGGTCAACTCGCATCGCTGAAGGTGGAGTGCGTTGGGCACATCCGTGCAAGCCAGGAAGAGTGGCATCTTGCTGCTGCCACGGTTTGTGCAGTGGAGATCAGTGGTCGCAAACGGGTTTTGATTCCTTACCCGTACCCGTACCCGGCCGCACCAGGGTCGCAATCGGGTACCCGCACCCTACCGATACCCGTACCCGTACCCCCGCACCCGTACCCGCGGGTACGGGTACGGGTACGGTACCCGATTGTGACCTCTGGGATGAAGCCATGTTGCAGGCGCGGGTGGGTTGATTCTAGGAACTTGAATTGTGAGAAGAGACAAGACGTTGGGAAATGAGTGACAAACGGTGACTCACCAGTGACTCACGGCCTACCCGTACCCGGCCGCACCAGGATCAAATGGGTACGGGTAGGGTACGGGTACCCGGGTATCGGGTAGGGTACAGGTATCGGGTAGGGTACGGGTATCGGGTAGGGTACGGGTATCGGTAGGGTACGTGTATCGGGTAGGGTACGGGTATCGGGTAGGGTACGGGTATCGGGTAGGGTACGGGTATCGGGTAGGGTACGGTATCGGGTAGGGTACGGGTATCGGGTAGGGTACGGGTATCGGTAGGGTACGGTATCGGTACGGGTATCGGGTAGGGTATCGGTAGGTACGGGTATCAGGTAGGGTACGGTATCGGGCAGGGTACGGGTATCGGTAGGGTACGGGTATCGGGCAGGGTACGGGTATCGGGTAGGGTACGGTATCGGGCAGGGTACGGGTATCGGGTAGGGTACGGGTATCGGGTAGGGTACGGGTATCGGGTAGGGTACGGGTATCGGGTAGGGTACGGGTATCGGGTAGGGTACGGGTATCGGGTAGGGTACGGGTATCGGGTACCCGGTTGCGACCTCTGGTGAAGATGCGATTCAGGGGTGGGACCACGAGCAGTAGCTTCGTGGAAGATTGCAAACCCCCGGGGGAGTTCTTCTGCGTTGGCTCTGCGACGACGACGATGACGACGCGGGGTGTTTGTGAGTTTCTTCCGACTCCCTTCCGCTCACCCCCCCTCCCCAACCCTCGCCGCGGGTGGAGGTTGGAGGTGGCAGAACGACGACGGGAGGGGGGGGGACATCGCCCATCGATGTCCCGGTCTCCAGAGAAACGTCGCTAACAATCGGACAGTCAGATCGTCGGTTTAACACGTAGGAGCAGCAGCGGCAGCAGCGGGCTTCCGCGACAAACATCATCCATAACAGAGGTGTGTTCCTGGGTGAGATCGCGTCGATATAAACCTGTCGCTGAACCGCCACCACCCCGACACGGCCACTTAGCAAGGCGCTTGTCACGTGAACAGAACGCGACGATCCGTTACGAGCGCAGCTATTACGCCGCTTGCGTGTTGGAGAGAAATCCGCAACATTTACAAATCTGAGTTGCCGTGACGTGTCGCCAGTAATTGCAACCGGCGTCATCAGGCAAACAGCAGACAGATTTGTGGATAAACCCTCCTCCTGTTTCGCTCCTTAAACAGAGCGGTAGATGTGATGACGTCACTTGTGAGCTCATTAACCCACCCAGCCCTTTCGCAAAAGCGAAGAGCTCACGAGTGACGCCATCACATCTACCCCCCCCCCCCGCCGATTTATGAAACGAAACAGCAGGAGGATTTCTCCACACATCGGCCTGTCGATGTAATTACTGGCGACACGTCACGGTAACTCAGATTTGTAAACGTTGCGGATTTGCTCTCCAACACACAACTGGCGAAAGCGCTGCGCTCGTAACGAATCGGCGCGTTTGTGTATGTGACAAACACCGGACTAGTTGGTCGTGTCGAGCGGTGGCGGGTTTAACGTGACATTTATATTGACGCGACCTAACCCAACCCAACAAAAAAACAACTATATTAAAAGTCAGATTGTATTTGAAATGGGATATACTTATTATTGTATTTGTTTACACCACGTAAGGCCCCAAACTCAGCTGTGTAGCTCTTTTCAGGAGGCATCGCCACCGGCCCGAAGCTATGAATACCTCCCGCCCGCCCGCCCACCTCACCGCAAAAAAAACTAAAAACAACCTTATTAGCCGCGTGCGTATTAAAAAACAGAAACCCACACAAACGAGTTATTGTTGTATGCTTGCGGTAACACGAATCGTCATTTTGGTATGACTTTTGGTATTCGGAGAGAGAGAGAGTTGAGTTTTGTCACAAGGGGTGTTGGGGGGTAAGGGGGGTAGGGGGGGGGTGAAGGCTTGGCAGTCCGCTGAATCGTTTGCATTGGCCGGTTGAGTGGCACCGCGGGCCAAACCAAGTTAGAGAAACGCTCCCGTGCCCCCCACCCCACGGCCCCCCCAACCCCCCATTACAGTGGCAAGACGTTAACTACCTCGCCTGGTCTACTACATCACCATCACGGTGGCTGTGAGATGTTAACTACCTCGCCTGGTCTACTACATCACCATCACAGTGGCTGTGAGATGTTAACTACCTCGCCTGGTCTACTACATCACCATCACGTGGCAAGACGTTAACTACCTCGCCTGGTCTACTACATCACCATCACGGTGGCTATGAGATGTTAACTACCTCGCCTGGTCTACTACATCACCATCACAGTGGCTATGAGATGTTAACTACCTCGCCTGGTCTACTACATCACCATCACGGTGGCTATGAGATGTTAACTACCTCGCCTGGTCTACTACATCACCATCACGGTGGCAAGATGTTAACTACCTCGCCTGGTCTACTACATCACCATCACGGTGGCTATGAAATGTTAACTACCTCGCCTGGTCTACTACATCACCATCACGGTGGCTATGAGATGTTAACTACCTCGCCTGGTCTACTACATCACCATCACGGTGGCAAGACGTTAACTACCTCGCCTGGTTTACTACATCACCATCACGGTGGCTATGAGATGTTAACTACCTCGCCTGGTCTACTACATCACCATCACAGTGGCTGTGAGATGTTAACTACCTCGCCTGGTCTACTACATCACCATCACGGTGGCAAGACGTTAACTACCTCGCCTGGTCTACTACATCACCATCACGGTGGCAAGATGTTAACTACCTCGCCTGGTCTACTACATCACCATCACAGTGGCTATGAGATGTTAACTACCTCGCCTGGTCTACTACATCACCATCACGGTGGCTATGAGATGTTAACTACCTCGCCTGGTCTACTACATCACATCACAGTGGCTATGAGATGTTAACTACCTCGCCTGGTCTACTACATCACCATCACGGTGGCAAGACGTTAACTACCTCGCCTGGTCTACTACATCACCATCACGGTGGCTATGAGATGTTAACTACCTCGCCTGGTCTACTACATCACCATCACGGTGGCTATGAGATGTTAACTACCTCGCCTGGTCTACTACATCATCATCACAGTGGCTATGAGATGTTAACTACCTCGCCTGGTCTACAACATCACCATCACGGTGGCTATGAAATGTTAACTACCTCGCGTGGTCTACTACATCATCATCACGGTGGCAAGATGTTAACACCTCGCCTGGTTACTACATCACCATCACGGTGGCTATGAGATGTTAACTACCTCGCCTGGTCTACTACATCACCATCACGGTGGCTGTGAGATGTTAACTACCTCGCCTGGTTACGACATCACCATCACGGTGGCTATGAGATGTTAACTACCTCGCCTGGTCTACTACATCACCATCACGGTAGCTGTGAGATGTTAACTACCTCGCCTGGTTACTACATCACCATCAGTGGCTATGCGATGTTAATACCTCGCCTGGTCTACTACATCACCATCACTGTGGCTGTGAGATGTTAACTACCTCGCCTGGTTACGACATCACCATCACGGTGGCTATGAGATGTTAACTACCTCGCCTGGTCTACTACATCACCATCACGGTGGCTATGAGATGTTAACTACCTCGCCTGGTTACGACATCACCATCACGGTGGCTATGAGATGTTAACTACCTCGCCTGGTCTACTACATCACATCACGGTAGCTGTGAGATGTTAACTACCTCGCCTGGTCTACTACATCACCATCACGGTGGCTATGAGATGTTAACTACCTCGCCTGGTCTACTACATCACCATCACTGTGGCTGTGAGATGTTAACTACCTCGCCTGGTTTACGACATCACCATCACGGTGGCTATGAGATGTTAACTACCTCGCCTGGTCTACTACATCACCATCACGGTGGCTATGAGATGTTAACTACCTCGCCTGGTTTACTACATCACCATCAGTGGCTATGAGATGTTAACTACCTCGCCTGGTTTACTACATCACCATCAGTAGCTATGAGATGTTAATACCTCGCCTGGTCTACTACATCACCATCACGGTGGCTATGAGATGTTAACTACCTCGCCTGGTTTACTACATCACCATCACGGTAGCTATGAGATGTTAACTACCTCGCCTGGTTTACGGGAGGTCGTGGCTTCGATCCCGACCCTGACGATGCCCAGAGTCTGCACGTGTGCTCCCGTGGCCACATTCAGGAATGGACATCGCCACGTGTTCTAGGGATTTGGCCACCGCTAGATATTCCCGCACGGTGGACAGGTCGCTTCTGGGAAGAAAACAAAGGGCTATGGAGTAGCTGAGTGGGCCTGACCCTTCCCGGTAAAATATAAATAGTTTAGTTCCGTAAACAGTATTCTTTCGCTAACTATTAGGGGTTGCCCAAACCCTCCACCCACCCCTTCACCCTACTCACTCACCCACCCTCCACCCCACTCACCTACCCACCCCCCCCTCAACAACCCACCCCTTCACCCCCCCACCCACCCTCCTCAACAACCCCCCACCCACCCCTCACCCCCTCACCTACCCACCCTCCACCTCAACAACCCACCCCTCCACCACCCCCTTCACGGACCCACCCCTCCACCCCTCCCCAGTAATCACGGTACCCACCCCTCCACCCACTCCCGAGATATGTCACGACCCACCCCTCCACCCACTCCCCAGTATATGGGGTCACGGTACATTGTCCACCCCTCCACCCACTCCCCAGTATATGGGGTCACGGTACATTGTCCACCCTCTACCCACTCCCCAGTATATGGGGGCACGGTACATTGTCCACCCCTCCACCCACTCCCCAGTATATGGGGTCACGGTACATTGTCCACCCCTCCACCCCTCCCCAGTATATGGGGGTCACGGTACATTGTCCACCCCTCCACCCACTCCCCAGTATATGGGGGTCACGGTACATTGTCCACCCACGCCATTCCGAGAACCAGTTTCCCACCTGCCCTCTCACCGTCCCACCAGCTGATCCGTTTCCTGCCTCGTCTCCCCCACCTCCCTCACTCTGTCCATTGTCCAACACCCCCACCACCAGCCTCCCCCCCACCACCAGCCTCCCCCCCCACCACCAGCCTCCCCCCCCACCACCACCTCCAGCACCCCCCCCCTCACCACGGCTCCAGCAGTCAACTTCAGATCATCTGGAGACGTTGCTACTCTGCCTACCTAGCGACCCCCACCCTCCTCATGTATCACCTCTCCCTCAGTGCCGAGGAGACGGTGCCCTCTCTCTGTCTGTCTCTGTGTCTCTCTGTGTCTCTCTCTGTCTCTCTGTGTCTCTGTGTCTCNGTGTCTCTCTCTCTCTGTCTCTCTCTCCTCTCTCTCTCTGTCTCTCTCTGTCTCTCTCTCTGTCTCTCTCTCTCTCTCTCTCTGTCTGTCTCTGTGTCTCTCTCTATCTGTCTGTGTCTCTCTCTATCTCTCTCTGTCTCTCTCTGTCTCTCTCTCTGTCTGTCTGTGTCTCTCTCTGTCTGTGTCTCTGTCTGTCTGTCTGTGTGTCTCTCTCTCTCTCTGTCTCTCTCTGTGTCTCTCTCTGTCTCTCTCTCTGTCTCTCTCTCTGTCTGTCTGTGTCTCTCTCTATCTGTCTGTGTCTCTCTCTCTGTCTGTCTCTCTCTCTGTCTCTCTCTCTGTCTGTCTGTGTCTCTGTCTGTCTGTGTCTCTCTCTATCTGTCTGTGTGTCTCTCTCTGTCTCTCTGTCTCTCTCTGTCTGTCTGTGTCTCTCTCTGTCTGTCTGTGTCTTGCTGTCTGTCTGTCTCTGTCTCTCTCTCTGTCTGTCTCTCTGTCTCTCTCTGTGTCTCTCTCCCAGTCTCTCTCAGTCTCTCGCTGTCTCTCTCTCTCTCTNGCCCCGTGGTGGTCACACAGATTTTTTTTAGCGCCACAAACTATAAATTGCCACACGTGGCGATGGCTGATCAGCCGCTTTCGACAATGATCTATCATCACACACGCGCACACGAGCCATCATCACACCCGTGTGTGTGTGATGCGTGCGTGGGGAGCGGTGGCGCAGTGGTTAGCGCTACGCTGCGCTACGAACCCGGCGACCCGAGTTCGATTCCCGCTCACGGCCACCAACACCGTCCTGGGACTCCCCTAGGTCGACTCTGCCTCAAATGAGTACCTGGTGCGATGTGTAAACATCACCACTGGGGNAGACAAAGGCGGCCGGGCGTGGTGCTGGCCACCCACCCCTCGTGCGCTGTGCCGGCCTTCATAGGTGCTACTCGCTAACAGCACTTGCCCCTACAGTCTGTTAAGGCTACACGGGGATCTTTGTCTTGTGTGCGAGGTCAGGTCGCCCCCAAAAGAAAGAGCTCACGGCTCACGGGGGATTTACCGCCTCAATAAAACTTCAGTTCAAGTTGTTCTGCTCAAGCATCTTGTTGCTGTTGTTTGTTGGACACGGAGACTACAACGGTCACCCACAATCACCACCACTACCCACCACCACCACCACCACTACCACCACTACCCACCACTACCACTACCCACCACTACCACTACCCACCACTACTCACCACTACCACTATCCACAACCACCACCACCACCATACCACCACTACCCACCANCCACCACCACTACCACAATCCACCACCATCCACCGCCACTATTCACCACCCCACCATTCATCACCACTACCACCACCACCCACACTCCCACCACCACAACCACCACCACCCCACCACCAACAACCACCACCACTACCCACCACAATCCACCGCCACTACCCACCACTACTCACCACCACCACCACCACCCAACACTATTAACCACCACTGCTCACGACGTGTACGCACCATCCACTACCACCAGTCCACAATCCATCACGAAAATAAAAGACCACTCCCCTCCGTACACTACCACCACCACGGTGGACCACCACGACCCACGACCACTCCCCACCAGCCACTACCCACACGAGCCACGACCACGACCCACCACCACGTACCACAAGCCACCGCCACCCCCCACGACCACTACCCACCACCACGACCCACCACCACTCCCCACGAGCCACTACCATGTNACCGACACGAGCCACGACCGACACGACCACGTNACCCACGTACCGACACGGCACTGACCCACACGANCCACTGCACTGACCCACGAGCACGTGCCCAGTGACCCACACGAGCCAGTGACCCACACGAGCCACACGTGCCACGTGCCCCACACGAGCCACGTGACCCACACGAACGTGACCCACGCGAGCTCCCATTGACCGACACGAGCCACGTGACGACACGAGCCACGTGACCCACGTGAGCCACGTGACCCACGTGACCCACACGAGCCACGTGACCCACGTGACCCACACGAGCCACGTGACCCACACGAGCCACGTGCCCCACACGAGCCACGTGACCCACGTGACCCACGCGAGCCACGTGACCCATGTGACCGACACGAGCCACGTGACCGACACGAGCCACGTGACCCACGTGACCGACACGAGCCACGTGACCCACACGAGCCACGTGACCCACACGAGCCACGTGACCCACACGAGCCACGTGACCGCTTGGCAGCGGCCTCATCAGCAATTCTCGCCAGCAGCCAGGGGCACCAGTGTCTCCAGGCACTTCTACATCCTCCGTACACAACGCCCAACTACACCCACCCACCTGCCCACCAACACCCAGCACCTGCAACCTCCACCCACCCACCTCCACCACCCACCTCCACCCACCTCCACCCGCCCACCTACCCACCCACCTCCACCCACCAACCTCTACCACCCACCTACACCCACCACCCGCCCACCTACACCCACCACCACCCACCNACCCACCCACCTACACCCACCACCTGCCCACCTACACCCACCTACACCCACCAACCTCCACCCACCTCTGCCCACCAACACCCACCAACACCCAGCAACCCACCCACCTCCACCCACCCACCTCCACCTCCACCCACCCACCTCCACCCACCACCTGCCCACCCACCCACCAACCTNCACCCACCTCCACCACCCACCTCCACCCACCACCACCTGCCCACCAACCCACCAACACCCACCACCTGCCCACCTCCACCCACCAACACCCACATCTACCCACCACCTGTACCACCTACCACCTCCACCCACCACCACCTCCACCCACCACCACCTCCACCCACCACCACCTCCACCACCCCACCTCCACCCACCCCACTCCACCCACCCACCTCCACCTCCACCCACCACCCCCCACCTCCACCCCCACCCCCNGCGTGTGTCGCGGCCACGCACGGGGCGAGGCTCAAGGTGTAAACCGGTCGGCTCACCTGAGCCGTGACGTCACGCGTCACCTGGCCCACGCCACTGCCGCGCATGAGTGGGCAGCAGGTGGAGGGGCGGGGGTGTTGGGGGGTGTGGGGGGTGAGGGGGGGTGGGGGTGAGGGGGGATCAGGTGGGGGGGGGTAACGAGTGGAGCTCTAAGCAGCTGACAGCAGCACCTGACAGTTTGCATTGGGCAACAATTGAGCCGTTGTGCTGGGCTTGGGGTGGGGGGGCGAGTGGGGGGCAGGGGGGGTGAGGCGGGGTGGGCATCACCTTCCCTCACCACCACAACCACCACCACCGCCGCCATCACCACCACCATCACCACCTTCCCTCACCACCTCCCTCACCACCACCAGCACCACCGCCCTCACCACCACCAGCACCACCGCCGCCAGCACCACCATCACCACCACCAGCACCACCCCAACCACCACACCACCACCGCCAGCACCACTATCACCACCACCATCACCACCACCATCACCACCACCATCACCACCACCATCACCACCACCATCATCACCACCACCTTCACCACCACCTTCCCTCACCACCTTCCCTCACCACTGCCACCACCACCACCACCGCCACCACCACCACCACCGCGGCATATTGTTCGGCAACGATGTCCGACGTTTCGCTCCCCGTGCCTGGAAGCCTCTTGAGGGGTCCGGATGAACGACAAACTGTGCGACTGTTATTTGACCGGGTAAGGCACCGAATGGCTCACAGGGAAAATCCTAATGAATGAAACTGAAACTGAAAAACTTCTGCGTAACTCTCTTTCAATAAGCGGCCTGCCCATCACAAATGACGGCAGCTCACACGAAGTCGCTCATCATCGTCGTCGTCGTCATCGCAAGGAAATGTACGCAGCCAGACGCTCTGAACGCGCGTGGCGTCGATTGTAAATGTGGAGGGGGAAAAGCCGAAGGACCTGGAGAAAAATCCACGCGACCGCGGGGACAAGCAAACTCCACTCGTGCGAAACTAAATTAGTTTTTATTGTTACCAGGCAAGGCCCCACTGAGCAATGTTAGTTCCTTTTCGGAATGGACGTGGCCATCACAGCTCACACGAGGTGGCTTGTCATCATCATCAGGTGGAAATGTTTACAGCGGCGGGCAAATACTCTGAAGGCGTGACGTCGATTCTAAACGTGGAGGGGAAAAACCGAAGCAAATTCAACGCGACCACGAGGAGAGAGACACGCAAACTCCAAATGTACTACAGGCGTCAAGGGCGGGATCGAACCCACGACCTCTTGTATACCAGGCGAGGTAAAATCGAACCCGTGACCTCTTGTATACCAGGTGAGGTAGTTAACATCTCAACACCGTGGTGATGATGAGAGATGCAAACTCCAAATACACAGCAGCAGGCTTCGTCAGGGTCGGGATAGAACCACAACCTCCTGTATACCAGGCGAGGTAGTGAACATCTCCACACCGTGATGATGATGAGGAGAGAGGCAAACTCCAAATGTACGTCAGGCATCAAGGCTCGGGATCGAACCTACGACCTCCTGTATACCAGGCGAGGTAGTCAACATCTCCTAGCCACCGTGATGATGATGATGAGAGACACGCAAACTCCAAATAAGCAACAGGCGTCGGGATCGAACCCACGACCTCCTGTATACGAGGCGAGGTAGTTAACATCTCCCTAAGCCACCGTGGAAGGCGGCGGTACAGCCGCAGAGGCGTTCAGCCGGCGTGGCGACCTTCCACGCCGCAGAAGGTCGCCTCGTGTCTACGCGGAACAAGAACCACGACGCCGCTGACGCACAGCCGGAGAAGTTCCTCAAACAGCCGGCGGCCTCGAGATCACCTCGAGAAGACGGCCCCTCCACATCACCTGGGACCAAAGACCACCCACCCCCACGCACCCCCATTCCTCGCCCCCCCCCGCTTAGACGGCCGCTGGAGGCAAAGCGTCGTCAGCGAGCGCCTGTTAACCGCCGGCGTTCTTCGTGAGCAAGAATCACCGTGGCCCCCTCCCCCCCCCCCCGCACCGCCAATACACTAATGCTGAACAAGCCCCCCACTCTCACCACACCACCAATACACTAATGGTGAACAAGCCCCCCNACTCTCACCACACCACCAATACACTAATGGTAACAAGCCCCCCCCACTCTCACCACACNGCCAATACACTAATGGTAAACAAGCCCCCCCCCCACTCTCACCACACCACCAATACACTAATGGTGAACAAGCCCCCCACTCTCACCACACCACCAATACACTAATGGTGAACAAGCCCCCCCCCACTCTCACCACACCACCAATACACTAATGGTAAACAAGCCCCCCCCCACTCTCACCACACCACCAATACAATAATGGTGAACAAGCCCCCCCCCCACTCTCACCACACCGCCAATACACTAATGGTGAACAAGCCCCCCCACTCTCACCACACCGCCAATACACTAATGGTGAACAAGCCCCCCCNACTCTCACCACACCACCAATACACTAATGGTGAACAAGCCCCCCCACTCTCGCCACACCGCCAATACACTAATGGTGAACAAGCCCCCCCCCTCTCACNACACCACCAATACACTAATGGTGAACAAGCCCCCCCACTCTCACCACACCGCCAATACACTAATGGTTAACAAGCCCCCCCCTCTCACCACACCACCAATACACTAATGGTGAACAAGCCCCCCCACTCTCACCACACGCCAATACACTAATGGTGAACAAGCCCCCCCACTCTCACCACACCACAATACACTAATGGTGAACAAGCCCCCCCNACTCTCACCACACCACCAATACACTAATGGTGAACAACCCCCCCACTCTCACCACACACCAATACACTAATGGTGAACAAGCCCCCCNACTCTCACCACACCACCAATACACTAATGGTGAACAAGCCCCCCCNACTCTCACCACACCGCCAATACACTAATGGTGAACAAGCCCCCCCACTCTCACCACACCACCAATACACTAATGGTGAACAAGCCCCCCCACTCTCACCACACCACCAATACACTAATGGTGAACAAGCCCCCCACTCTCACCACACCACCAATACACTAATGGTGAACAAGCCCCCCACTCTCACCACACCACCAATACACTAATGGTGAACAAGCCCCCCCCACTCTCACCACACCACCAATACACTAATGGTGAACAAGCCCCCCACTCTCACCACACCGCCAATACACTAATGGTGAACAAGCCCCCCCCACTCTCACCACACCACCAATACACTAATGGTGAACAAGCCCCCCCCCCCACTCTCACACACCACCAATACACTAATGGTGAACAAGCCCCCCCCCCCTCTCACCACACCACCAATACACTAATGGTGAACAAGCCCCCCACTCTCACCACACCACCAATACACTAATGGTGAACAAGCCCCCCCCCCACTCTCACCACACCACCAATACACTAATGGTGAACAAGCCCCCCCNACTCTCACCACACCACCAATACACTAATGGTGAACAAGCCCCCCCACTCTCACCACACCACCAATACACTAATGGTGAACAAGCCCCCCCACTCTCACCACACCACCAATACACTAATGGTGAACAAGCCCCCCCNACTCTCACCACACCGCCAATACACTAATGGTGAACAAGCCCCCCCCCCCCATCGTCATTGTGCTGCTGTCACAAACCCACCCCCCCCGGTGGTTTCACACGGCGTGGCGAGCTACCTCACTCACTCCGGTGATGGCTTACACTGGTCAACACACTTTTTCTGGCACGAGGTATTCCAACGGTAATTTTGGGGGTGCCGATTCCAAATCTGGCATCAGTTTTTGTCTATCACATCAGGTTTTTGAGATATCAAATATTGAATTTTTTTTTAAACTGCGGAAGAAAATAATGAAATAAATGTGGATATCTACATAAAATTATATTATAAACACACTATCCTAAAAATACAGCACCATATTTAACACTAAAGCAGTCACTGACTCGCAACAACTTGCACTCATAAGTGACAGAGTTAATTTCGGGTAAAATAAATGAAAATGGGGTATGCCGATAGCATAACAATGAGATGTGATAGAGCAATCAGCACCCTGAAATTAGTCTAAAACAGCTGCAAAAGTCCAGGTCAGAAAAANCATGTTTTTTTTTGTTGACCAGTGTTATCGGCGAAACGTGAAACCCGCTCTAGAAATGAGTGAAGATCACGGGCCCGAGGTCACCATCTCTCATCCGGCTCGTAGCCAGTGAGATGAAGGCAGTTCAGCAAGTTGCACGATCCCCAATCCGCACGGGGATCGAGCGTTTCCCCTCCTCCCTCCCTCCCACTCACACGATGCGTCCTTCTCTCCGGCTACTCCCAGCTTCCCCGGCCGTCTGGAACGCGCTCGTTCCTTCCGCGTGTTGGGAAGCCGTTGCAACTTTGACATCTCGCGTTGAAAACTCCATGGCACTGCTGCTGCCACTACCCCCCCCCGCAATGGTTCAGGATGATGTCGGAGGGCACGCACACACACACGAGTGAAGATCACCGCATTCCAACCCACTCCCGTCCCACCCGAGGTTCAGGCGTCAGCTTTTCGTCCGATGCCGTTCCGATGGCGTACGCAAGGGGCAACTAAACGAAATAAAAATAACTTCACCGGGACTTAGTCGGGTGGGAAAGACGAACCCCGCGGCTCCCACAATGCCGCGCGGCGGGCGGAGCGGCGTGCGTGGCACCAGTTTGGTTCGGGCTGTCGTAGAGTGACGCACCTCTGATTAGCACCGTTAGAGGTTGACACATCTCAAAGCCAGTTGGCACATCTCTGATTAGCACGATTGGAGGTTGACACATCTCAAAGCCAGGTTGACACATCTCTGATTAGCACCGTTAGAGGTTGGCACATCTCAAAGCCAGGTTGACACATCTCCGATTAGCACGGTTGGAGGTTGACACATCTCAAAGCCAGGTGGACACATCTCTGATTATCACGGTTGGAGGTTGACACATCTCAAAGCCGGTTGGCACATCTCTGATTTGCACGGTTGGAGGTTGACACATCTCAAAGCCAGTTGGAACATCTCTTATTAGCACGGTTGGAGGTTGGCACATCTCAAAGCCCGGTTGACACATCTCTTATTAGCACGGTTGGAGGTTGACACATCTCAAAGCCAGTTGGACACATCTCTGATTAGCACGGTTGGAGGTTGACACATCTCAAAGCCAGTTGGCACATCTCTTATTAGCACGGTTGGAGGTTGACACATCTCAAAGCCAGGTGGACACATCTCTGATCAGCACGGTTAGAGGTTGACACATCTCAAAGCCAGGTGGACACATCTCTGATTAGCACGATTGGAGGTTGACACATCTCAAATCCAGTTGGTACATCTCTGATTAGCACGGTTGGAGGTTGACACATCTCAAAGCCCGGTTGGCACATCTCTTATTAGCACCGTTAGAGGTTGACACATCTCAAAGCCAGGTGGACACATCTCTGATCAGCACGGTTAGAGGTTGACACATCTCAAAGCCAGGTGGCACATCTCTTATTAGCACCGTTAGAGGTTGACACATCTCAAAGCCAGGTGGCACATCTCTTATTAGCACGGTTGGAGGTTGGCACATCTCAAAGCCAGGTGGACACATCTCTGATTAACACGGTTGGAGGTTGACAGATCTCAAAGCCAGTTGGCACATCTCTGATTTGCACGGTTGGATACGTTTGGTGCGAATTAAGTTCAACATACACGACACCGTCCCGGCCAATCAGGGCCTCCCTAAAGGGGGGTCATGACCCAAGCAGGTGTCTTGACCCCTAACTACCCACGCTCACCCCTCCCACGCTCACCCTCCCCACGCTCACNCCTCCCCACGCTCACCCCTCCCCACGCTCACCCCTCTTCCTCACCCCTCCCACGCTCACCCCCCACGCTCACCCCCCNACGCTCACCCCATATCACGCTCACCCCCACGCTCACCCCCCACGCTCCCCTCACCACGCTCACCCTCACNACGTACTCACCCTCCCCACGCTCACCCTCACCACGCTCACCCCCCACTCACCCCCACCCCCATCACCACCTCTGGAGGCAGCCATCGAACGCATTGAACTCGCAACTAAACCAAGACGCCACTAAACTACGTCAATTTTTTGTGTTTAAGTCAAACTAAGAATCTTTAGTTTGACTTTACGCAGGAGGAGGGCAAAGCTTTGAAGTTGTTTTTGCAACAACAAATAGGAGCTAAGAAAATATAAATCAAGAGAGGCAATTGTAAAATGGAAATTTGGTAAATGTTAATAAGATTTAACAACAATAGTACTGATACTATAAATGTGTACAAGTGATAACAATAGTACTGATACTATGAATGTTTTCAAGTCACAACAATAGTACTGATACTATAAATGTGTACAAGTGATAACAATAGTACTGATACTATAAATGTGTACAAGTGATAACAATAGTACTGATACTATAAATGTGTACAAGTGATAACAATAGTACTGATACTATGAATGTGTTCAAGTCACAACAATAGTACTGATACTATAAATGTGTACAAGTGATAACAATAGTACTGATACTATAAATGTGTACAAGTGATAACAATAGTACTGATACTATAAATGTGTACAAGTGATAACAATAGTACTGATACTATAAATGTGTAAAGTGATAACATAGTACGATACTATGAATGTTTTCAAGTCACAACAATAGTACTGATACNATAAANGTGNACAAGTGATAACAATAGTACTGATACNATAAAGTGACAAGTGATAACAATAGACTGATACTATAAAGTGTACAAGTGATAACAATAGTACTGATACTATGAATGTGTTCAAGTCACAACAATAGTGACTGATACTATAAAGTGTACAAGTGATAACAATAGNACTGATACTATGAATGTGTTCAAGTCACAACAATAGTACTGATACTATAAAGTGTACAAGTGATAACAATAGTACTGATACTATAAANGTGTACAAGTGATAACAATAGTACTGATACTATAAATGTGTACAAGTGATAACAATAGTACTGATACTATAAANGTGCAACGTGTGAAGGTCTCANGACATTTTGAACAGTGAGGGGAAGGCGAGACACACAGAAAGAGACACAGAGAGAGACAGAGAGAGAGACAGACACATAGATAGAGNCACAGNGACAGAGACACAGAGAGAGACNCAGGAGAGACACAGAGAGAGAGAGAGAGAGAGACACAGAGGAGACACAGAGAGAGAGAGACAGAGAGAGACGACACAGAGAGAGAGAGAGAGAGACACAGAGAGAGACAGAGAGACACACAGACAGAGAGACACAGAGAGAGAGACACAGAGAGAGACAGAGACAGAGAGACAACAGGAGAGAAAGACNGAGACAGAGACAGACACAGAGAGAGAGAGACACAGGGAGACAGAGAGACACAGAGAGAGAGCCACAGAGAGACTGAGACACAGACAGACACAGAGACACACAGAGAGACAGAGACACACACAGAGAGATGAAGACTGTGCTCCCACCTGTTACACTTGTTAAACACCACCACCACCAACAACACCACCACCACCACAACCACCACCAACAAGAAGAATAAGAAACTTGTAAACTCACCATCACCACCACGACCACCGCCATCATCACCGCCAGCAGCCGCGTCGACACGACCGCGGCAGCCATGGACACAGAGAGAGACACACAGACAGACACACAGAGAGACACACAGAGAGAGACACACAGAGAGACACACAGACACGGAGACACACACAGACACAGACACGGAGAGAGGCGAGGGGGAGATGGAAGTTGTGAGTGAGTTGGGATGGAGAGAGACGAGGGAGGGGAGGGAGGGTGGGATGGAGAGAGGGTCAAAGACGGAGAGAGACACACAGACAGAGAGACACAGACACGGAGAGAGACACACAGAGAGACGGAGAGACGTTGAATGGAGGCTGTCGACTGTCGCGATGAGGAGATGGAGTCGTCGAGGGAGACGGAGACGACGTTTCCTCGTCCGCAACTCGCGGAGTTCTGAGGCGACTGAGGCGGGCGGGCGTCACCGAGGAATGTGTGAGGCGGGAGGGAATCGATTCCAAGTGTCGATACAGGAATCGATACTGAATTTCGATTTAAAGATTTTTNCGTGACTGCAGGGATTCATCTTCTTGGTTCTTTCGGTAAAGTCGTCACGTAGAAGGGAAGTAATGAAATAATAAAATAAAACATAATAAAATATTAAAATTATAAAAATAAAACATATTAAAATAATAAAATAAAATAATAAAATTATAAAAATAAAACAATAAAATTTCAATTTAAAGCTTTCGTGACTGCAGGGATTCATCTTCTTGGTTCTTTCAGTAAAGTCACGTAGAAGGGAAATAATAAAATAATAAAAATAAAAAATACTAAAATAATAAAAATTAAAATATAATAAAATAATTCTCACGACGTTTCGGTCACAACGCAAGCAGCCGTCTTCAGGTGAAGACCAGGTCTGTCGAGAAGACAGAGTACACCTGAGGACGGCTGCTTGCGTTGTGACCGAAACGTCGTGAGAATTATATTTTTTTTTTATTATTTTTTATTATTTNATTATTTTATTATTTTTTATTTTNATTATTTTATTATTTTATTATTTTTATTATTTTATTATTTCCCTTCTACGTGATGACTTTACCGAAAGAACCAAGAAGATGAATCGATGCCGAGTTGATGCGGGCGGGGCCTGAATCGATTCTTTCGCAAATGGCGGTGGCGATTCGGAGCGTTGAGTTGTGAGGCTGTGGGGGAGGGGGGGTGATTCGATTCGGCGAGTGGAATCGAAACACGAGTGCAGTTGGAATCGATGTAAAGAGACTTAATTTGGAGCTTTCGTGACTGTGGGAATTATTCTTTGGTTCTTTCGGTAAAGTCACGTTTTTTTCTCTCTCTCTCTGGGTTTTTTCGTTTTTCTCTCTCTCTGCTTGTGTATCGGTCTTCGTGTCTGTGTTTTTTCAAATTTCACACTTAACTTCGAATTTAGCAATCTTTGGAAGAACGTAATCAACCAGGCTATGCGTCAATTGTGTGTGTTGCATTGCATTACATTTCGAAATTTTTGCTAGGTTAGTTAATTTAGTGTGTCTCTCTCTCCCTGCCTCCTAATTTTTTCAAGCTTTCGTACCGTACCACTCATCGTGCTACTCATTGACATGCTAATTTCCAGAGGTGTGGACTCGAGTCATGTGACTTGGACTCGAGTCAGACTCGAGTCATGAATTTGATGACTTCAGACTCGACTTGGACTTGCATAACAATGACTTTGTCCCACCTCTGCTAATTTCTCTAACCCCCCTCTCTCTTGCCCTGCCCCCTCTCTCAAGCTTTTTAAATCCTCTATATTAAGTTCACTTGCTGGCTTGCTTGCGTGCTTGCTTGCTTGCTTACGACCGTGCAAATCTTGCGGTCGTTTTTTAACCCACTTTTCGTGATCCAATCGAGCTGACATTTTCCACACAGACTCGTTGTGCGAGACAATTAATGTTCGTGAAATTTTTTTTCCAAAATGTTACACTTTTAGGGAAAACAAATTAAATATTTAATTACCAATTGCTTAATACTGGCAGGCAATCATCTGACCCATAGGTGGCAGCCATCTCAAGCCAGAGGACGAGAGGACTCTAGCCGCCACGCATATAAAGGATTTATAGTGAAAAACTTTGTTTTTACGGGTTAATTTTTTACACCTTGCCACTCACCGTTTCCAATCATTGACATGCTAATTTCTCTAACCCCCCCTCTCTCCCCGCCCCCCTTTCTCTATTTAAGACCTCGACACAGAGGCGTAGTTTCTCTGTGTGCCTATGTTTGCCCTCTCTCTATGTATCTCTGTGATATCTGTATCTACTTATATGTCTGGCTATGTTTCTGGTTCTGTGTTTAATCTCTCTCTCAAATTTAGCATTCTCAGGAAGAACGTAATCAACCAGGTAGGGTGTTGACTGTTATGTTATCCGACTCTGTTGTAGTAGTGTATAGTGTAGTGTATAGTGTAGTATAGTGTAGTGTGTATAGTGTAGTGTAGTAGTGTAGTGTATAGTGTAGTGTATAGTGTAGTGTAGTGTAGTAGTGTATAGTGTAGTGTGTAGTGTATAGGTAGGGTGTTGACTGTTATGTTATCCGACTCTCTGTTGTAGTAGTGTATAGTAGTGTATAGTGTAGTGTGTAGTGTGTAGTGTAGTGTATAGTGTAGAGTAGTGTAGTGTATAGTGTAGTGTAGTAGTGNAGTAGTGTATAGTGTAGTGTATAGTGTAGTGTTAGTGTATAGGTAGGGTGTTGACTTATGTTATCCGACTCTGTTGTATTACATTACATGTCTAAGTAAACTAGATTTGTGTTTCTATTTCATTTATACCTGACGATGATTGCTTGTGTTGCAATCGAAACGTCGTATGCTAGTATTTGATTTTTTATTTATCTTATACGTGACTTTACCGAAAGAACCAAAGAGTAATCGATGTAAAGATTTACGATTGGTTTATGATTGATTGGAAACGAATTTGAATCGATGTACCGAATACGATTGTAATCGATGCACAATTCGAATCAAAAGAGTTATTTGGAATCGATGTACTCAGTACAATTAGAATCGAAGTACAGCGCACAATCGGAATCGACGTACAGAGTCCGATTGGAATCGATGTACAGAGCACAATTGAAGTCGATTCCGTTTGCGTGTTTGAATCGATTTTTGCCCTTTGCTTGAACGAGAATCGACCTCCGCTGATTCACGACCCAATCCGATTCCAACGCTGTCAACACCCCCCCCCTCACCCCCCCCTCACCCCCCCCTCACCCCCCCCCCCCCCCTCATTCCCCCCCCCCCCCCCCCCCCCCCCCCTCCCCCCCACCCCCCCCCCCCCCCCCAANCCCCCCCCCCAACCCCCCCCCCCCCCCCCGAACCCCCCCCCCCACCCCCCCCCTCACCCCCCCCTCACCCCCCCCCCTCACCCCCCCTCACCCCCCCCCTCACCCCCCCCCCACCCCCCCTCACCCCCCCTCACCCCCCCCTCACCCCCCCCCCTCACCCCCCCCCNCCCCCCCCNCACCCCCCCCCCCCCCCCCCATCACCCCCCCCCCCCCCCCCTCACCCCCCCCCTCACCCCCCCCCCCTCACCCCCCCCCTCACCCCCCCCCTCACCCCCCCCCTCACCCCCCCCCCCCCCCCCCCCCGTCNCTCCCCCCTCACCCCCCCCCCCCACCCCCCCCCCCCCCCNCCCCCCCCCCCCCCCCCCCCCCCCCCCCCCCCCCCCCCCTGTCCCCCCCCCCNCCCCCCCACCCCCCCCCGTCACCCCCCCCCCCCCCCCNTCACCCCCCCCCCCCCCCCCCCCCCTCCCCCCCCCCGTCCCCCCCCCCCTACACCCCCCCCCTCCCCCCCCTTCACCCCCCCCCCCCCCCCCCCCCCCCCCCCTCCCCCCCCCCCCTNACCCCCCCCGTCACCCCCCCCCTCACCCCCCCCTACCCCCCCCCNTCACCCCCCCCCCCTCACCCCCCCCCTCCCCCCCCGCACCCCCCCCCCCCCCGTCACCCCCCCNTCACCCCCCCCNTCACCCCCCACCCCCCCTCACCCCCCCCTCACCCCCCCCTCCCCCCCCTCCCCCCCCCCCTCCCCCCCCCTCACCCCCCCCNTCACCCCCCCCGTCATCATCCCCCCCCACCCCCCCCTCACCCCCCCCCCACCCCCCCACCCCCCCCCCCTCACCCCCCCTCACCCCCCCCCTCAACCCCCCCCCCCTCACCCCCCCACCCCCCCCACCCCCCCCTCACCCCCCCCCTCACCCCCCCCCCNTCACCCCCCCCTCACCCCCCCCCCACCCCCCCCTCACCCCCCCTCACCCCCCCCCTCACCCCCCCCTCACCCCCCCCCTCACCCCCCCCCTCACCCCCCCCCCCCCCCGTCCCCCCCCCCTCACCCCCCTACCCCCCCCCACCCCCCCCCCCTCCCCCCCNTCACCCCCCCTCACCCCCCCCCCCCCCCCCGTCCCCCCCCCCCNTCACCCCCCCCCTCCCCCCCCCCNTCAACCCCCCCCCCCCCCCCCTCACCCCCCCACCCCCCCCCTCCACTCCCCCACCCCCCCCCCACCCCCCCCCNTCCCNCCCCCCCCACCCCCCTCACCCCCCCACCCCCCCACCCCCCCCCCTCACCCCCCCCCCCNTNCCCCCCCCCCCCCCCNTCACCCCCCCCCCCCCCCCCCCCCTCCCCCCCCTCCCCCCCCCCTCACACCCCCCACCCCCCCCCTCACCCCCCCCTCACCCCCCCCTACCCCCCCCCTCACCCCCCTACACCCCCCCCTCACCCCCCCCCCCCCCTCACCCCCCCACCCCCCCCTCACCCCCTCACCCCCCCCCCCCCCCTCACCCCCCCCACCCCCCCTCACCCCCCTCCCCCCCCCCCCCCCCCCCTNCCCCCCCCCCCCCCCCCCNCNCCCCCCCCCCCCCCCCCCCCTCCCCCCCNCCCCCCCCCCCCCCCNTCACCCCCCCTCATCCCCCCCCCCCTCACCCCCCCCCCGGCCCCCCCCACCCCCCCCCCCCCTCCCACCCCCCCCCCCCCCCCCCCCCCTCGGCCCACCCCCCCCTCACCCCCCCCCTCACCCCCCCCCCTCACCCCCCCCCCAACCCCCCTCACCCCCCCCTCACCCCCCCNTCACCCCCCCCTCCCCCCCCTCACCCCCCCCCCTCACCCCCCNTCACCCCCCCCTCACCCCCCNTCACCCCCCTCACCCCCCCTCACCCCCTCACCCCCCCTCACCCCCCCCTCACCCCCCCCNTCACCCCCCTCACCCCCCCTCACCNCCCCNTCACCCCCCNTCACCCCCCCTCACCCCCTACCCCTCACCCCCCTCACCCCCCCTCACCCCCCTCACCCCCTCCCTCATCCCCCCTCACCCCCTCACCCCCCTCACCCCCTCCCTCACCCCCCTCACCCCCCCTCACCCCCCCTCACCCCCCTCACCCCTCCCTCATCCACCCTCACCCCCCTCACCCCCTCACCCCCCCTCACCCCCCTCACCCCCCCCTCACCCCCCTCTTGGGCTCTCCTCTCGCTGCGCTTTCTCGACTCTCAACAAATTTAAAGACCCAATCACTAAATTATAATCGAAGAATCGAACCAAAACTTTATTTAAAAAATAGAGGAATCGATTCCTCCGCTCAAGCGTTGCCCTTGGTAACCGGGTGGACCCGGTTCCCCCCCCCCTGCCTAGACCCCCCCCACCCCACCACCGGTGCCAGGTCAGAGGTTTTTTTTCCTTTCAGATTCTCTCAATCCCAAAATCTGAGAAGCTCTTTTCACGATACGGGGGGCGCGGTGGGGGGTGGGGGGAGAGAGTCACGCGACAATACGAGTCACACAAACAAGAGACAACGCTACATGTCAATAATAATAACAAAAATAATTACAATGAAATTTCGATTTAAAGCTTTCGTGACTGCAGGGATTCATCTTCTTGGTTCTTTCGGTAAAGTCACGTAGAAGGGAAATAATAAAATGATAAAAATAAAATATAAATACAATTCTCACGACGTTTAACAATCAACTGGTGGCTTCAGTGACGACGTCATCTTGCTCTATTTATATTCAGCTTAACACGTTGGCTTTCGCGATCATTATATATTTTTTGTTACTATATATATAAAAGGGAAATTTGTGAATATGTGTGTCTGTTCAAAATGTTTAGCGTACTTCCCACATGCAACAAACTTGAAATTTGCCATGTGGGTACTTTCCAGACTGTACACCATGCAACAATTATAAAAATACACTTTTGTATTATTATTTTGGGGGGGGGGGGGGGCGCAATTATGCATAGATTTTACACGGCAAGTGAGCTGTGACGTCACATCTGTCATGTGACCCGTGTGCGGCAGCGTCACGCAGTGTGCCTGTGACGTCACGCACGAGTCACGTGCCATACAAACGTGTTGCAGGTCTAAGGCGTTCTTCACGCAGCGTTGCTGCTTCATTATCTCAGTCGTTGACTGCCGTACGCAGCCTGCAAGTTGTGTGTGTCTGCAGCAAGCGCGTGTGTGTGTACTATGGACGCGCGTGTGTGTGTGGGGGAGCGGTGGTGTAGTGGTTAGCGCGCTGTCTGTGTGTGTCTGTGTGTGTCTGTCTGTGTCTGTCTGTGTGGGGGAGGGGGGAAACGGTGGTGTAGTGGTTAGCGCGCTGTCTGTGTGTGTGTGTGTCTGTGTGTCTGTGTGTGTCTGACTGTGTGTCTGTCGTGTCTGTGTGTGTGGGGTGGGTGCGGTGTGTAGTGGTTAGCGCGTGTATGTGTGTATGTAGGGGGAGCGGTGGTGCAGCGGTTAGCGCGCTGCGCTACAACCCGGCGACCCGAGTTCGATTCCCGCTCACGGCCACCACCGGTGACGATTATTTGAACCGGTCCTGCCCCCCCTAGGTCGACTCAGCCTCAAACGAGTAACTGGTGTGGTGTGTCAACATCGCCACTGGGGGACAAAGACGGCCAGGCCTAGTGAATCCAAGTCCCGGGCGAAGCCGTGTAGTGAAGCTAGTTCTATATAGAGGTGTTTGGGTCAGATCGCGTTATTATTTATAAATGTGTCGCAACCCCTCCACCACCTGACACGGCAATCTGTAAAAAAAGTGTCACGTTGACAAAAGACAAAATAGTTCACTACTTTAGCCCCGCTGTGTTGAAGAGTGAATCCGCAACATTCACAACCAGCCTTTTGCCCGTCCAAGGACCGGGTGTGTTTCAGTAAATCTGAAACTTGCAAGCAAAAGCCGACTGCAGCATGATAGTCATTGCATGAATTAGTGTGCAACTTGTATAAGGCCGTGGTGACACAGACTTATTTTATTTAAAGGTTATAATCCTTGTTTCTACAGTAGGAACAACAGTTCCACTCTGCCACCAGGGATTATTTGTCTGTCTGTCGTGCATAGCCACGCCTTCGATTTGTACTCAGCACCACGTGACGCGCCGCCCCATGCAGCTTGCGCCGCGTGACACGGATCGCACAAATGCGCTGTCCAACCAAGTCCCTACCTGCCCACTCCGAAGGAACGTGTTTATCATGACGTCCTATTTAGTGATGTAGCGTCATTTACAGGCATTGTGTATAGCGTCTTGTTACGTATACTTACCTGTAGACACGTGTCCATTAGGGGTGGTAACCCGGGATGAGTAGGATGAACGGGGCCGTTGGGACACGAGGTTCTCCCAGCCCCAAGATAGAGGGTTGTGGGGGGGGTTATTCCAGAGCCCCGAGAGAGTTCCAGAATGAGGGCGTGGCCAGCGGCGGTGAGACCCTGGCGCGAGTATAAAAGCCGGACCTCGGGACGAGTCTGGCAGTCTTCATCGAGCCGAGNTGGACCAGTGCTTGGACCCTGGGAACCCCAGACCCCCGTCATTCTAAGGGCGGGTGGGTCAGTGGTCAGACCCTGGAACCCCCAGACCTGCCGTCATTCTAAGGGCCGGGTGGGCCAGTGGTCAGACCCTGGAACCCCAGACCTGCCGTCTTTCTAAGGGCGGGTGGGTCAGTGGTCAGACCCTGGAACCCCAGACCTGCCATCATTCTAAGGGCCGGGTGGGCAGTGGTCAGACCCTGGAACCCCAGACCTGCCATCATTCTAAGGTCGGGACTGAGTGGGCCAGTGGTCAGACCCTGGAACCCCAGACCGCCATCATTCTAAGGGCCGGGTGGGTCAGTGGTCAGACCCTGGAACCCCAGACCTGCCGTCCTTCTAAGGGCCGGGTGGACCAGTGGTCAGACCCTGGAACCCCAGACCTCCGTCATTCTAAGGACGGGTGGGCAGTGGTCAGACCCTGGAACCCCAGACCCGCTGTCTTTCTAAGGACGGGTGGGCAGTGGTCAGACCCTGGAACCCCAGACCTGCCGTCATTCTAAGGACGGTGGGCAGTGGTCAGACCCTGGAACCCCAGACCCGCCGTCCTTCTAAGGACCGGGTGGGCAGTGGTCAGACCCTGGAACCCCCAGACCGCCATCATTCTAAGGGCCGGGTGGGCCAGTGGTCAGACCCTGGAACCCCCAGACCCGCTGTCTTTCTAAGGGCCGGTGGGTCAGTGGTCAGACCGTGGAACCCCAGACCTGCCGTCCTTCTAAGGGTCGGGTGGGTCAGTGGTCAGACCCTGGAACCCCCAGACCCGCCCTACTTCTAAGGGTCGAGTGGGCCAGTGGTCAGACCCTGGAACGCCCAGACCTGCCATCATTCTAAGGCCCGGTGGGCCAGTGGTCAGACCCTGGGCCTTGGCTGGGTCGTGTCAGACAGCCTCCCCTAGGTCCCTAGCCGGAGGAACGTGAGTGTAGTACCAGTGATGAGGACCCGCTCGCCCGGAGACTGTACCTCCCCGGGTGCCGGGTAGAGGGGCCGCTACCCTCTGTGTTAGGGAGCCGTGTACCTCACTACACTTTGATGTCTCAGCAGCGTGACGGAGATCACGTGACGTGAGGGTTCTGCCCTTGTAGTGAGGGTTGTAAGTTGACGCCGAGGAGGGGGAGGAGGCGCCTCGCCCCCCCCCCATGTGGAGTGACGTCACCCGCTAATTAATATTAATAGGGGGGGTCCATTTGAAGACGTCACCTCTTCATGATTATTAATGGGGCTGTTCGATGTGGAGTGATGTCACCCGCTCATGGTTATTAATGAGGGGGGGGGGNTCCATGTGGAGGACGTCACCTGTTCATGATTATTAATGAGGGGGCTGGTCCACGTGGAGTGACGTCACGCGCGGACACACAGACATCCTTGGCTCATTACGTGACCAAATTTAAGTTCGACGTTTCACTGGAAACTACAACCAGCATCTTCAGGCGATTTGCCAGAATATTGAGGCTATCCTCCTGCTCCCGTCTAAAATAGAGCAGCAGGATGACGTCATCTTTGTTGTACCCCAGAGGGAGTTGGGGGGGGTGACTCATGTTGCCAGCCATGGCTGCAAAGTTTGGTCGTACATGTTATGTAGATCGTTTATTGTAAAATTTGAATCACAGTTCCTATGATCACTGTTACATTGTTTTTATAGCTTTATTTTGGTGATTTTTTTAAACGTTTTGGTTTAGCCATGTTTGTTTGTTGCAGTACAGAGTTAGCCTGATAACTTTAATCTAAATTGTCTTGTGGTTGTTATTGTTTGACTTGCATCCCACTGGGATTTTTGCACACAGCGTTGAAATGCGGTGTTTTACCTGGAAGACTTTGCTGTTTTTTCATGGATTTTCTGTTTGCGTGTAGCCACTTTAAGATGTTTCTTGTTCATGTTTGTGTTTGTTGCGGTTGCACCCGAGTCAAGAGCCGAATGGCTCACAGGGTTATAACTAATACATGAAACTGAAACTGAACCCCATCACGTTTCGAGATCAGAGGCGGAGGTGGGGTTGGGGTTGTATGCTATACACATATACAGTGAGGGAAAAAGTATTTATTTGAACAGTGAGAGACAGAATAACAACAACAAAATCCAGAAAAACGCATGTCAAAATGTTATACACTTATTTGCATTTTAATGAGGGAAATAAGTATTTGACCCCTCTCAATCAGAAAGATTTCTGGCTCCCAGGTGTCTTTTATCCCAGATGTCTTTTATACAGCTGAGATTAGGAGCACACTCTTAAAGGGAGTGCTCCTAATCTCAGCTTGTTATAAAAGACACCTGTTCACAGAATAATTTTTTAATTAGACGCTTTTATTTAACTCACTGTTGTTGTATCCTCAAATCTTATAACAAAATTTTTACCCACTTCCCAATGGGTATCGACTCCAAAGTTGGTATACTTATGTCATACTGATGACAATACTATATTCTATCATAAAAAATAAAATTACAATATTTTTAAACGATCTTTTTTACATGTTATGTTTCGGCTTGGGTCTAATTGTCCACGCTCAACTCACGTTGGCTGTCAATCACGTTGTGGCAAGCCTCGGGGCCACTTCCTGGAGTCGTGGAGTTCTGCCATTACTAGTACATTTATAAAAGCGTGTTTAAAAAAAGTTTTTTAAATATTACTGATTTTAAAATCGTTTCTCATCTCCAGCTGCTGGGTGGGGGCATGCCCACGCCCCTGTGAACGAACCGCGCCTGTGATGCCCACGCACCGNTGCTCAAGCGAGCTCACATTTTGCACTCAACCGATGTGTCTCATCATCGTCATGATCATGATCGCGTGAAATTTACAGAGCGCAAAGGTCGCAACCGGGTACCCGATACCCGTACCCTACCCGATACCGGCTACCCGTACCCGGCCGGGTACAGGCCCGTTTGCGACCCTGGTGCGGCCGGGACGGGTAGGCCGGAGTCATGGTGAGTAACTTTCGATGTAAAGCTTTGTGACTGCAGGGATTCATCTTCTTGGTTCTTTCGTAAAGTCACCTGAGACGGCTGCTTGCGTTGTGGCACGTCGAGAGAATTATTTTGTTATGTTTTATTTTTATTATTTTATTATTTACATTCTACGTGACTTTACCGAAAGAACCAAGAAGATGGGGTAACTGTTTGTCATTCATTTCGGGTAGGGTACAGGTAGCAAACGGGTACGGGTACCCGTTGCAACCCTGGTGCTTTCGGGTACGGGTAAGGAATCAAAACCCGTTTGCGACATCTACAGAGCGGTAGCAGCCAAATAGTCTGAAACGCGTGATGTCGATTCTAAATGGGAAAACTGGGTGAACCTGCAGACACCGCGCGATCACGGGGAGAGAGACACGCAAACTTCAAATATACTGCAGCAGGCGACAGGGTCTGGATCGAACCCACGACCTCCTGTAGACCAGGCGAGGTAGTCTACACCTCCTAGCCACCGTGATGATGATGAGAGAGACACGCAAACTCCAAATATACAGCAGCAGGCAACAGGGTCTGGATCGAACCCACGACATCCTGCATACCAGACGAGGTAGTCAACATCTCCTAGCCACCGCACTGCTAGTGACAGGTGAGTGAGGCTTGACACACAGAGGCTGATGCAATGAAGTGGAGCGCTGTGCACAGACGAGTCGGCACGTGAAGGGGGGGGGGATGACGGAGGCGTTGACGTGGCCTTTTCTGCACGGATGTGAGTCACAGGTGGCACAGAGCGAACTGCGCTACTCAACTTGCAACCTCGCAATGACTCACGTGAACTCGCCCAGAGCCACCTCCACGCTCTCTCTGCATCTCATCTCACTTCACTCCCCTCCACGCTCTCTCCTGCATCCTCCCTTCTCATCTCACTCTACTCCCTCCACGGTCTCTCCTGCCTCTCCCTTCTCATCTCACTCCACTCCCTCCACGCTCTCTCCTGCCTCTCATCTCACTCTACTCCCTCCACGGTCTCTCCTGCCTCTCCCTCTCATCTCACTCCACTCCCTCCACGCTCTCTCCTGCCTCTCCCTTCTCATCTCACTCTACTCCCTCCACGGTCTCTCCTGCCTCTCATCTCACTCCACTCCCCTCCACGCACTCTCCTGCATCTCCCTTCTCATCTCACTCCACTCCCCTCCACGGTCTCTCCTGCCTCTCCCCTCTCATCTCACTCCACTCCCCTCCACGCTCTCTCCTGCCTCTTCTCATCTCACTCCACTCCCTCCACGCACTCTCCTGCCTCTCATCTCACTCTACTCCCCTCCACGCTCTCTCCTGCCATCTCACTCCACGCACTCTCCTNCCTCTCATCTCACTCCACGCTCTCTCCTGCCTCTCATCTCACTCCACGCTCTCTCCTGCCTCTCCCTCTCATCTCACTCCACTCCCTCCACGCACTCTCCTACCTCCCCCTCTCATCTCACTCCACTCCCTCCACGCACTCTCCTACCTCTCCCCTCCACGCTCTCTCCTGTNTCTCATCTCACTCTACTCCCTCCACGCTCTCTCCTGTCTCTCCTCTCATCTCACTCCACTCCCTCCGCGCACTCTCCTGCCTCTCCCCTCTCATCTCACTCCACTCCCTCCACGCTCTCTCCTGCCTCTCCCTCTCATCTCACTCCACTCCCCTCCACGCTCTCTCNTGCCCTCCCTCTCATCTCACTCCACTCCCTCCACGCTCTCTCCTGCCTCTCCCCTCTCATCTCACTCCACTCCCTCCACGTTCTCTCCTGCCCTCCCCTCTCATCTCACTCCACTCCCCTCCACGTCTCTCCTGCCTCTCCCTCTCATCTCACTCCACTCCCCTCCACGCTCTCTCCTGCCTCTCCCTCTCATCTCACTCCACTCCCGCCTCTCCCTCTCATCTCACTCCCACCCCTACCCAGCCACCAGCACTGACAACTCCCTCCTGCCAAGTTCAAACCCCAGGCTCAATACCCCCCTCTCTCTTTTTTAGACGATCAGAGGCACTTTGCTTCGTTCATCATTTCGTTTTTTTTCAATGTTTTGCTTCATGTGCCCGTTTAAATATTTCACGAAAGATTTCACGCTCTGCTCCTTCTTACCCCTTCCCTCTCTCTACCCCTCTCTCTCTCTACCCTCTCTTTTTTTTTNGATTTTTTTTTACGATCAGTGGAAACAAGAAGATGCTCGGTGTATTCGGCACTTTGTTTCGTTCATCATTTCGTAATTTTTTTTTTTAATTTTTTAAACAGGGCTTTATGTAGCCCTCGCTCGCTCGCTCACTCTCGCTCGCTCGCCTCTCGCTCACTCTCTCGCTTGCTCGCTCTCTCGCTCTCTCTCACTCGCTCATTCTCTCGCTCACTCTCTCGTTATTTACGCCGCCCCCTCGCAGTCCTATGGCCTCCGACGGGTAGCTCATAACAGCATGCAGAGCTCCCCATCATCTGCCACGGAGCACACGGCCTCCTCCATCTCTCTCTACCCCTCTCTCCCTACTCCATGTCTATGTTCCCCTGTTTTCTATGTACAAGTGCTGCATCTGACGGTAGCTCAGATCTGCATGCAGAGCTTCCCGTCGTTTCCCGCTTGCTTCACCTGGCGACCCGACGCCACCTGTCAAGCCACGCGGGTGCGGCCATCCGAGCGAGCGAGCGACTCGCATTGTGAACGTCACCGTCACCGCAACAGCCGCGACGCCGCGGTGGTCCTTCCTTCCTCTTTCCTTCCTCCTTCCTTCCTTCTTCTCTCCCTCCTCCCTCATCCTCCTTCTCGCTTTCGCACCGGCTGCCGACGATGCTGGAGACTGCTCTCTGCATCTCCACGTGGTCAACGTGCAGGATAACTGCGTCACCGCTCCGGTGACTTGTGGATCCGGAGCGTTGCGTCGTTATACGTTGGTCCGTTCTGGGTAGCGATATGGGTGGTGGTAGGGGTAGTGATTGGGTTGGGGTAGTGATTGGGTTGGGGTAGTGATTGGGTTGGGGTAACGATCAGGGTAGTTGTAGGGTAGTAATAGGAGTAGTCTCTTTCAGATGCTACAGAGATTACTACAATGTCACATTCACGTGATCAAGCGTCAGCAGGAGCGGAGTGGTGGATAGCAGCATCATCATCATCGCTGTGATGTCTCCTTCTTTGTATTCGTGGATCGTGGTATTACGTCGCTAAACGCTGTACTACGGCCTGGCTCAGGGTAACCACAGTCTCACCACTTCCACTGGAGCGTTTTAAATTCTACACGTCTCGTGACGACTTCAACGCACTTGTCTTGAGATCGTTTCTTTTATTAAGGAGCCGCGTGAACAGGCGGAGACCCCACTGCAACAGCCCGAGTTCCCACGCATCTCCCCTTATATACGGTCAGAAGCCACGCCCCATTCCCGAACCTTCTTGCTGGGTCTCGCCGCTCGCTCTACCAGCAGACTCCAACGTCCTCTTCCGTCACCTGGCCACGCTCCGATTCTCGATCATTCCGCAGCCACCAGTCCATTCCTATTGCAAGCCGACTCCCCTGTCATTACCTCCCGTGGCCACTAGTCCATTCGCTCTGCAGGCCGACTCCCCTGTCATTACCTCCGTGGCCACTAGTCCATTCGCTCTGCAGGCTGACTCCCCTGTCATTACCTCCCGTGGCCACTAGTCCATTCGCTCTGCAGGCCGACTCCCTGTCATTACCTCCCGTGGCCACTAGTCCATTCGCTCTGCAGGCCGACTCCCCTGTCATTACCTCCCGTGGCCACTAGTCCACTCACACTGCAGGCTGACTCCCCTGTCATTACCTCCAGTGGCCACTAGTCCATTCACACTGCAGGCTGACTCCCCTTCATTACCTCCGTGGCCACTAGTCCATTCGCTCTGCAGGCCGACTCCCCTGTCATCTCCCGTCACTAGTCCACGCTCCGACTCCCCTTCATTCCCGTGGCCACTAGTCCATTCCTCTGCAGGCCGACTCCCCTGTCATTACCTCCCGTGGCCACTAGTCCATTCGCTCTGCAGGCTGACTCCCCTGTCATTACCTCCCGTGGCCACTAGTCCACTCACACTGCAGGCTGACTCCCCTGTCATTACCTCCAGTGGCCACTAGTCCATTCACACTGCAGGCTGACTCCCTGTCATTACCTCCCGTGGCCACTAGTCCATTCGCTCTGCAGGCTGACTCCCTGTCATTACCTCCCGTGGCCACTAGTCCATTAGCACTGCAGGCTGACTCCCCTGTCATTACCTCCCGTGGCCACTCGTCCATTCGCTCTGCAGGCTGACTCCCCTGTCATTACCTCCCGTGGCCACTAGTCCACTCACACTGCAGGCTGACTCCCTGTCATTACCTCCCGTGGCCACTAGTCCATTCACTCTGCAGGCCGACTCCCCTGTCATTACCGTGGCCACTAGTCCACTCACACTGCAGGCTGACTCCCCTGTCATTACCTCCCGTGGCCACTAGTCCACTCACTGCAGGCTGACTCCCCTGTCATTACCTCCCGTGGCCACTAGTCCATTCGCTCTGCAGGCTGACTCCCCTGTCATTACCTACCGTGGCCATTAGTCCACTCACACTGCAGGCTGACTCCCTGTCACTACCTCCCGTTCCCACTCGTCCATTCGCACTGTAAGCCGACTCTCCTGTCATTATCTCCCGTGGCCACTAGTCCACTCACACTGCAGGCGACTCCCCTGTCATTACCTCCCGTGGCCACTAGTCCATTCGCTCTGCAGGCTGACTCTCCTGTCATTACCTACAGTGGCCACCAGTCCATTCGCTCTGCAGGCTGACTCCCTGTCATTACCTCCCGTGGCCACTAGTCCATTCGCTCTGCAGGCTGACTCTCCTGTCATTACCAACAGTGGCCACCAGTCCATTCGCTCTGCAGGCTGACTCCCTGTTATTACCTCCCGTGGCCACTAGTCCATTCGCACTGCAGGCTGACTCCCTGTCATTACCTCCGTGGCGACTAGTCCACTCACACTGCAGGCTGAATCCCCTGTCATTACCTACAGTGGCCACTCGAATGTTGGTTCACGTGTGTGCATCATCAGCTATCATCAGCATCTGTTGCCAGGATTTGTGCAGCAGTGGATGCGGTGTTCGGGTGTGAGCAGCTTCGTGAACCCCCAGGGGGATCTTTCTGCCTGGCTCTTTCACAAAGATCGCAACCAAGTGGCGGTGACGTCAACACGGCGCCGGTGCCAGGCTAGGTGCACCCTTGAGGTGATCACGTGATATTTGGAAGGCTCGCTGCTGGCAGGAGATGGAACAGAGAGACTCGACGTCCGTGCCAATCGCTCATGTCCACCGACCCGCACAGCCCCTCGCCGTCAACCCTCAGTGGCGCTTTGCCTCGTAGGATGGGGATAGTTGAATTGTTGTTGTCTGCGCGTGTGTATGTGTTGGGTGATTTGTGATTGTGTTGTAACGCTCTTACCCGTGCCCCTTAACTGGAGATCTGTCTAAAACGAGCGGTGTAGCTCTCGGATTTCCTCCTGCAGTATTAAATAAAGATGACGATTTTGAATCCAATGCTGGATGACAGCCCCTTGCCAAAGATCTTCCAAAAAAACACTTCCAAACCCGCAGTCCGCCGACAGTCACCGGCCGGCTTTACAAAAGAAGGCGACGTAGGAAATATTATTTCTTTTATTCGTGTAAAATACAAAATGTACTTGAGCAAAGACAAGATAAAAAAAATCACCACGCGTTCAGTAATTCTCTATATACAACCACCCACTCCCACCCCCTTATTTGCCCAGACTGCTCCCAAAAGCAGGAAAGTGACGGGGGGGGGGGCAGAGAAGAGATCAGTGGCAGAAATTCTTTCTGTCTCTCTCTCTCTCTACACCACCCACCAAGCCACTCACCCTCCACCACCACCACCACAACTGCAGATGCAGGACCAAAGGGGGCTAATTGGGTTTTGTCAGACCCGCTGAGAAATTGGCAATTCATCTGGTGGCGGGCAAAAAATCGACTCGTAAAAACATGACGGATGTCTCTTGGCACCGGCGCGGCGGGTGTTTGGTGTTGGAGTTTCATCGTAAGGGACTCGAGAGATGCGCTTCTGGATTTTCGTCTCTGCGGGGGATGGTGGTTAACAAAAAAGGTGGCAACAGGACATCCCAAGGCTTGACTTAGCACACGCACCAGTGGCTAGGAGATGTTAACTCCCTCGCCTGGTATGCAGGAGTCGTGGGTTAGATCCGACCCTGACGACGCCTGTATTTGGCGAGATGTTAACTCCCTCGCCTGGTATGCAGGAGGTCTTGGGTTCGATTCCGACCCTGACGATGCCTGTATTTGCGAGATGTTAACTCCCTGCCTGGCATGCAGGAGGTCGTGGTTCGATTCCGACCCTGACGATGCCTGTATTTGGGGGAGATGTTAACTCCCTTGCCTGGTATGCAGGAGGTCGTGGGTTCGATCCTGACCCTGACGACGCCTGTATTTGGCCAAGATGTTAATTTCCCGGCCTACAATTTCGACACGGCGGCTGCAGCAGCTCTTGGCGATGGCAAAAAATAAAACGAACGAAAATTCGCCGGCCGATCTTCGCCTCCTTACAACGGGGGATTCGCGAGCCGTTGAAACACAAATTAAAGTGGCAAAAACAAAATAAAATAATCGATTCACCCGTTAAAGGTGGAAGGTGAGATCAGGGCAGCGAGCGACTTAAAACTAAAACAGCGCGTTTAACAAAAGGGGGGCGGGGGACGTGGCGGGTAAGGGAGGGGGGGTTCGTCTTGCTCCAAGAAAAAATAAAATAAACCACGCGCAGAGGCAACAGGAGGCTTCGCGAGATTCACACGGATCGGCTTGGGCGAGAGATCATTCTCTCGCTCTCTAGCACGACTACGCGAGACGACTCGAGAAACCGTTTTTCTTAAAACGCCATCGCAGCAAAGCAGCGAAAATAATAACGCCTGCGGCCGCTTTCCTCCATCTCCATTTGTGCGCGCGGACCCATTCGGCAAGATTCAACAAGCAACAACGCTGACGACGACGACGACGATGAACGTGAACGATGATGACGACCCTGGTAAATGTGCAGACCCATGCAGATGTTTAGACACAGAACATTGCATCCACCACACACCCAGCAACACCCCGCCACCGTACCCCTCCACACTGCTGCTGGTGGTGGTGATGGTAGTGATACTGGTGGAGATGGTGGTGGAGGAGGTGGAGGTGGTACTGGTGGACGTAGTGGAGGTGGTGGTGGCGGCGGAGATGGTGGTGGTGGGTGGTTGAGGTGGTGATGGAGGTGGCGGTGATACTGATGGTGTTGGTGGAGGTGGTACTAGTGGACGTGGTGGAGGTGGCAGAGATGGTGATGGAGGTGGTGGTGGTGGTACTGGTGGTTGGTTGTGGAGGTGGTGGTGGTACTGGTTGTGGTGCTGGTGGTGGTACTAGTGGTGGTGGTGGACGTGGTGGAGATGGTGGAGGTGGTTGAGGTGGTGATGGAGGTGGTGGTGATACTGGTGGAGGTGGTGGAGGTGGGGTGGGATCGCGACCACGCTTAGCGAACAACCGAGGTTAAAAAGTTTGCCAACGAGACCACCGGGTCTCATCGACGAGCTATCGGATACAAAGTGAGGGGGGGGGGGCGGAGGGGGGGGGGGCGGAGGGGGGGGACACACGAACTAAACTCTAAAATTGTACAACGCGCGCAGGCCGAACGCTAGAGAATTAGACCCAAAAATAAAACATCGACTCTCGAATCGAATGGCATCCCCAAAAACAAAAACGCGTTAATTTCACTAATCAACGAGGGGGTGGAGTGGGGTGGAGTGGGGGGGGGATGGGCGGGGCGGGAGAGGGGTGTGAATATGGGTTCCCGGTGTGATCCGGTGTAGACACGCATGTGCGTGTGACCAATCAGGGGCAAGCTGGGCCCAGTAGGTACCAGCAGAGCCCAGCTGGGCCAGTAGGTTCCAGCAGAGCCCAGCTGGGCCTAGTAGGTACCAGCAGAGCCCAGCTGGGCCTAGTAGGTACCAGCAGAGCCAAGCTGCGCCCAGCAGGGGCCTAAGCGTAGACTGACGTGGCACTGCCGTGCCAACACCGGCATGGCCGCTCCCCTTCCCCGTTTGCCAGGTCCCGGCTCAGATGCCGGTCTTCTCCTTGATCCACGAGCGGAAGACGGTGACGCGCGAGTAGACGCCCGGCTTGTTGCGCTGGGCGCAGCCCTCGCCCCAGCTCACGACGCCCGTCAGGAACCACTTGCCGTTGTTCTCCATGCAGGTGAGGGGCCCGCCCGAGTCGCCCTGCGGACCGGCGGGGAGCAGACGGTGACCCTCGCGGTTAGAGGGGGCGGCGCGCTGGGCGGCGCTGTCGGGGGGTTCTAACGTACGTAGCGCCGCTATACGCTCCGCTAGCATACGCTACGACATACATTGATATAAGATACACTACTATACACTACGATATACATTGATATACAATACACAGCTGTACACTACACTGCTATACACTACACTATACACTACACTATACACTACACTACTATACACTACACTATACACTACACTACTATACACTATACACTACACTACTATACACTACGATATACATTGATATACAATACACAGCTATACACTACACTGCTATACACTACACTATACACTACACTATACACTACTTTACACTACACTACTATACACTATGATATACATTGATATACAATACACAGCTATACACTACACTGCTATACACTACACTATACACTACACTATACACTACTTTACACTACACTACTATACACTATGATATACAATACACAGCTATACACTACACTACTATACACTACACTATACACTACACTATACACTACACTACTATACACTACGATATACATTGATATACACTACACAACTATACACTACACTGCTATACACTACACTATACACTACACTATACACTACTATACGCTATGATATACATTGATATACAATACACTACTATACACTACGACATACATTGATATAAGATACACTACACAATATACACTACGACATTGACATGCTAATCTCTCACAATACAATGGCCACCCCACAGCTTCACTAACACCGCCACCGTTAGCTGTGTTAGTGAATGGCGGCCTGCCATCCTACGCCATCGTCACCATCAGGTCTTCTCTTATTCGATGGTGCAACATCTTTCTTACCATCCACTTTGGTCAACTCGATGGTTCCAACTAAGACGCAGTCATCCTCCCAGCAGCAATAAGAACAACGACCACCACAACAACAACCACAACAAGCACAAAACGATAACGACGATAACCACGACGGTACAGGATCGGCGTAGTTTTTGGCGACAAGGGTTTCTACGCGAGTCTGTGAGTCTATGGAGTTTCTGTGTGTTTCTGTGCGAGTCTACGTGTGTTTCTGTGTGAGTCTACGTGTGAATGTGTGAGTCTACGTGTCTCTGCGCAGTCTACGTGTCTCTGTGTGAGTCTACGTGTGAGTCTGTGTGAGTCTACGTGTCTCTGCGCAAGTCTACGTGTCTCTGTGTGAGTCTACGTGTGAGTCTCTGTGTGAGTCTACGTGTGAGTCTCTGTGTGAGTCTACGTGTGAGTCTACGTGTGAGTCTACGTGTGAGTCTGTGCGAGTCTACGTGTGAGTCTGTGCGAGTCTACGTGTCTCTGTGTGAGTCTACGTGTGAGTCTTTGTGAGTCTACGTGTGAGTCTGTCAGTCTACGTGTGAGTCTACGTGTGAGTCTACGTGTGAGTCTGCGTGTGAGTCTGTCAGTCTACGTGTGAGTCTACGTGTGAGTCTACGTGTGAGTCTACGTGTGAGTCTACGTGTCTCTGTGTGAGTCTACGTGTGAGTCTACGTGTGAGTCTACGTGTGAGTCTACGTGTGAGTCTACGTGTCTCTGTGTGAGTCTACGTGTGAGTCTACGTGTGAGTCTACGTGTCTCTGTGTGAGTCTACGTGTGAGTCTACGTGTGAGTCTACGTGTGAGTCTACGTGTGAGTCTGTCAGTCTACGTGTGAGTCTACGTGTGAGTCTACGTGTGAGTCTACGTGTGAGTCTACGTGTCTCTGTGTGAGTCTACGTGCGAGTCTACGTGCGAGTCTACGTGTGAGTCTACGTGTCTCTGTGCGAGTCTACGTGCGAGTCTACGTGTGAGTCTACGTGTCTCTGTGTGAGTCTACGTGTGAGTCTACGTGTGAGTCTACGTGAGTCTACGTGTCTCTGTGTGAGTCTACGTGTGAGTCTACGTGTCTCTGTGTGAGTCTACGTGCGAGTCTACGTGAGTCTACGTGTCTCTGTGTGAGTCTACGTGTGAGTCTACGTGTGAGTCTACGTGTGAGTCTGTGTGAGTCTACGTGTCTCTGTGTGAGTCTACGTGTGAGTCTTGTGAGTCTACGTGTGAGTCTACGTGTCTCTGTGCGAGTCTGCGTGTGAGTCTGTCAGTCTACGTGTGAGTCTACGTGAGTCTACGTGAGTCTACGTGTCTCTGTGTGAGTCTACGTGTGAGTCTACGTGTGAGTCTACGTGTGAGTCTACGTGTGAGTCTACGTGTGAGTCTACGTGTCTCTGTGCGAGTCTACGTGTGAGTCTACGTGTGAGTCTACGTGCGAGTCTACGTGCGAGTCTACGTGTCTCTGCGCGAGTCTACGTGCCGGCCGGCCGGGTGCGGTGGGCGTCTGCCTGCGTCCCCGCGGTGGGGGGGCGGTGCGGCGGCGGCGGCGGAGGGGGGGGTCACACCTGGCAGGCGTCGATGCCTCCCGTGAGGAAGCCGGCGCACAGCATGCGCGCCGTGATGCTGCCGTCCAGCAGCCCGTTACACACCGTCTGGTTGATGAGCTTCACCTCCGCCTTCTGCAGCACGTTCGAGCCGGAGCCTGCGGAGGAGGGAGGGAGGGGGGGNAGTGAGGGAGGGGAGGGAGGGAGGGAGGGAGGAGGGGAGTGAGGAAGGGAGGGGAGTGAGGGAGGGAGTGAGGGAGGGAGGGGAGGGAAGGAGTGAGGGAGGGAGTGAGGGGAGGGAGGGAATGAGGGAGGGAGGGAGGAAGGAAAGAGAGTGAGGGAGGGAAGGGAGTGAGGGAGGGAGGGAGTGAGGAAGGGAAGGGAGTGAGGGAGGGAGTGAGGGAGGGAGGGAGTGAGGGAGGGAGGAGGGAGGGAGGGAGGGAGGGAGGAGGGTGAAGGGGCTTGGAGCAGGGGAACAATCGCTGTGCGGGCACCGACACCCGCCACGCGCCACGACGTGGCGGTGACAACACCACGGCGCTTGCCGTGCCAGGCTAGGTGCCGCGTGAAGTGTGGAGCACCCGGCCGCGACTGGCAGGTGCCAGGTCTGTGCCCTGACTGAGATGAGTGGCCGATGCGCCACCTGTGCCCCCCCCCCCCCCCCCCACTGTGTCAACTCGCTGTGCTTTAGCCGCCCGACTCGTTGTTGTGAGCGTCGCTCCTCCGCCCTCCGTTGTTGTTGGAGGGCGACTGCCTCCAACTGCCCAGTAGCGTCCTTCACGAGCCTCCTCCACAGAGGCCGATCTTGACACCGCTGGTACCAGTCATCGGCAAGTCCACTCAGCTCCACGTCCTCCTGTACCACATCACTCCATCTCTTCTCTAGCCCGTGCCGCGCCCGTTTAGCCCACTCGATCCGGCCGAACAAAAGCTGTTTAGGCATGCGGTGGCTGGGCATGCGGGCTACATGACCCAGCCAACGCAGCCTTGCCTGCCGGAGGAGCTCACCGATGGGACTTTGCCCAGATCTTTCAAGGATTTGTGAGCTCCTCACACAATCCAGCCTGCAGGTTAAACCCCTCCCCCCTCTCTTCCTCCCCACCCTCTGCCCCCCCCTACAACCCCCCTCCGCTCCTCCCCTCCTCCCCCATACCTGCCCCACCCTCCCTCCTCCCTGCTCCCACTCTCCTTCACCCCTCCCTCCCCACCCTCCCCACCCACCCTCCCTCACTCACCCCCNTCCCACCCACCCGACCCCCCCTACACCCCACCCCTCCCCCACTCACCCTCCCTCACTCACCCCCTCCCCCACCCACCCTCCCCCACTCACCCTCCCTCACTCACCCCCCTCCCCCACCCACCCGACCCCCCTACACCCCACCCCCCCTCCCCACTCACCCTCCCTCACTCACCCCCCTCCCCACCCACCCGACCCCCCCCTACACCCCCACCCCCCTCCCCCACTCACCCTCCCTCACTCACCCCCCTCCCCACCCACCCGACCCCCNTACACCCCCACCCCCCTCCCTCCCACCCCCTCCCCTCCCACCCCCCCACCACTCCCACCCCCCACTACGTGTGCCAGCCTCTCACCGCCCCACCCCCTTCCCCACCCCCTCCCCACCCTCCCCACCCCCCNACCCTCCCCCACCCACTGCCCCCCCCCCACGCGTGCCAGCCTCTCACCGCCCTGCGTGATGGCCCCCACCCCACCCACCGCCCCCCCCCCCCACGCGTACCAGCCTCCCCCCTTCCCCCACCCCCTCCCACCCTCCCCACCCCCGCCCCCCCCCCCCACGCGTGCCAGCCTCTCACCGCCCCACCCCCCCTTCCCCAACCCCCCACCCACCCCCCCACCCTCCCCACCCCCGCCCCCCCCACCACACGTGCCAGCCTCTCACCGCCCTGCGTGATGGCTCCCCACCCCCCCCACCCACCCCACCCACCCCCCNCCCCCCCCACCACACGTGCCAGCCTCTCACCGCCCTGCGTGATGGCCCCCAGCCGGTGATCCAGCACTCCTTGCCCACGGGGAAGACGTGTGTGGCGGCGGGCAGGCACACGGGGCGCACCACGTCGCTGAAGGCGACCGGCTGCTCCAGCTGCAGCACGGCGATGTCGTGGTCGTAGTTGTTGTCGTTGTAGTTGCCGTGCACCACCACGCGGCGCAGCGACGACGTCACCGTGCTCGCCAGCGGGCGGCTCTGCGTGTGCAGGCCCAGCTTCACCACCCAGCTCTCGGGAAGAGAGTTGATGCTGTGGGGTGGGGGGGGAGAGGGGGTGAGGGGGGGGGTGAGGGGGGGTGAGGGGGGTGAGGGACGCGACTGCCACGGACGAGGCGGGTTGCGCGCGGTCAACTGTGTGTGTGTGTGTACATGTGTGTGTGTACATGTGTGTGTGTACGTGTGTGTACGTACGTGTGTCTACGTACTTGTGTGTACAGGTGTGTGTGTACGTGTGTGTGTGTGTACGTGTGTGTACATGCGTACATGTGCGTACGCGTGTCGTATGAGTACTTGTGTATACCGGTGCGTACACGTGTCGTGTGTGTACGTGTGTGTACGTGTGTGGTAGTGTGGTGGTATAGTGCGAGGGTGGTGCGGGTGGGTGGTAGTGTGGTAGTGCGGTGGTATAGTGGGTGGGTGGGTGGTAGTGTGGTAGTGCGGTGGTATAGTGGGGTGGGTGGGTGGTAGTGTGGTAGTGCGGTGGTATAGTGGGGTGGGTGCGTGGTAGTGTGGAGGTATAGTAGTGGGTATAGTGGAGGGGGTAGTGCGGGTGCGTGGTAGTGCGGTAGTGTGTAGGTATAGCGGCGGTGGGGCGGTGGAGAGTTGGTTACTTGTGGATTTGGCTGAATCGCGAGCGCCGCTACGTGTCTCACCGTCCCTGGAAGCAGTGAGCGGCCGACACGAGCCACTGGTTGGAGATGAGCGAGGCCCCGCAGCTGTGCTCCGGCGCCGCGTTGGGCCGCCGCAGGTGCAGGCTCACCTGCCACGGCCACTCGCCCAGCTCCGCGTCCATGCCGCCCACAATGCGCGTCGGCTTGTACGGCCGGTTGCCGCACTCTGGAGGCGCACGCCGAGAGAGAGAGAGTTGTGTGTCTGTGCNAGCTGTGTGAGTCTGTGCTGTCTGTGGTGTGTGAGTCTCTGTGTGAGTGTGTGTGTGTCTGTGTGTGTCTGTGTGTGTGTGTCTGTGTGAGTCTGTGTGTATGTNTGTNTCTGTGTGTNNGTGTGTCTGTGTGTGTGTCTGTGTGTGTGTGTGTGTGTCTGTGCGTCTCTGTGCGTGGCTTGTACGGCCGGTTGCCGCACTCTGGAGGCGCACGCCGAGAGAGAGAGTTGTGTGTCTGTGTGAGTCTGTGTGCGTGTCTCTGTGTGTGTCTGTGTGAGTCTCTGTGAGTCTGTGTGAGTCTGTGGGTGTCTGTGTGTGTCTGTGCGTCTCTGTGCGTGGCTTGTACGGCCGGTTGCCGCACTCTGGAGGCGCACGCCGAGAGAGAGAGCTGTGTGTCTGTGAGTCTGTGTGAGTCTGTGTGAGTCTGTGTGAGTCTCTGTAAGTCTGTGTGAGTCTGTGGGTGTCTGTGTGTGTCTGTGCGTCTCTGTGCGTGGCTGTACGGCCGGTTGCCGCACTCTGGAGGCGCACGCCGAGAGAGAGAGAGCTGTGAGTCTGTGTGAGTCTGTGTGAGTCTGTGTGTCTGTGTGTCTGTGTGTCTGTGTGAGTCTGTGGGTGTCTGTGTGTGTCTGTGCGTCTCTGTACGTGGCTTGTACGGCCGGTTGCCGCACTCTGGAGGCGCATGCCGAGAGAGAGAGTTGTGAGTCTGTGAGTCTGTGTGCGTCTGTGTGTGTCTGTGGGTGCTGTGTGTGTGAGTCTGTGGGTGTCTGTGTGTGTCTGTGGGTCTCTGTGTGTGTCTGTGTGTGTCTGTGAGTCTGTGTGCGTGTCTGTGTGTGTCTGTGTGTGTCTGTGTGTGTCTCTGTGTGTGTGNCTGTGGGCGTCTGTGTCTCTGTGTGGGTCTCTGTGTGGTCTCTGGGGTCTGTGGGTCTGTCTCTGTGTGTGTGTGTGGGTCTCTGTGTGTGTGTGTGGGTCTCTGTGCGTGTGTCTGTGGTGTCTGTGGGTGTCTGTGGGTGTCTGTGGGTCTGTGGGTGTCTGTGCGTGTCTGTGGGTCTCTGTGCGTGTTTGTGCGTGTCTCTGTGTGTCTGTGGGTCTCTGTGTGTGTTTACGCGTCTCTGTGAGTCTGCGGGTGTGGTTGTGTGTGTGTAGGTGTGTGTGTGTGTGTGTGTGGGTGTGTGTGCGTGTGTCGGTGTGGTGGTGGGTTGTGTGTGTGTGTGGGTGTGTGTGTGTGGGTGGTGGTGGTGGTGGTTGTGGTGGTAGTGCTGCTGGTGATGGTGGTTGTGGCGGTGGGTGGTGGTGGTGGTGGGTGGTGGTGGCGGTTGTGGTGGGGTGACCCACGGCAGTTGGCTTCGTCCCCGCCGTCGGCGCAGTCCTTCTCCCCGTCACACTCCAGGTTCAGCTTGCTGGGGCACTTGCCGTCCGTGCACTTGTAGTTGAAGGCCGTGCACTGCTGGGTCCCGGCTGCCCTCGGGGGGAGGGGGGGGCAGGGGGGGGCAGGGGAGGGGGCAGGGGAGGGGGGATGGGGGGACAGACAAACCCAAAGCGGTCTTCACTCCTGCCAACAAAATTCCGGAGAATCTTCCTCTCATCCATCTCCTCCTCTTAATGACGGTGATTGGTTCCACGAAACCGCTGTGGCCACCGCCCCCCCCCCCCCCGGGCACGTGTAGGATATTGCGGTGGGGCACGGGAGAACGCCGTTGTCTCAACGACGGTGATTGTGGTTCCACAGAGCGGGTCGTCAGGCATGGACGTGCACGCGAGAGGGTTTCATTCGTGCCGATGGCAACGGAAGTAACCACCACCACCCCCCCCCTCCATTTTTTTCAGCCCAAAAAAACGTACTTCATCATATTTAAACAGTGGATATTAATCGATGAATATACTTACCGCATTGTAAACACGACATATTAGGAGAAACACGGTTAATCAATGCATTAATATTTAACGCGCCTATGACAGTCTGACGTTAGCAGGCGAATGGTCAAATCATGATTTGAAGCTTTCAATGACCGCAGGAATCCTTACTTTGGTTCTTTCGGTAAAGTCACGTGGGTAGAAATAAGATAAACAAATCACGACGTTTCGATCGCAACACAAGCAATCATCATCAGGTGAGGATATAGGGAATGGTCGGTAAGTGAACACATTGGGCTCTACGGAGGCACTACACTACAATACACTACACTATACACTACTATACACTACACTATACACTACACTATACACTACTATACACTACACTACTACACACTACTCTACACTATACACTACACTACACTACACTATACACTACACTATATACACACACTACACTACTATACACTACACTATACACTACACTATATACACTACACATACACTACTATACACTACACTATACACTACACTACTATACACTACACTACTATACACTACACTACTATATACACTACTATACACTACACTACTATACACTACATACTATACACTACACTACTATACACTACACACTATACACTACACTATACACTACTATACACTACACTACTATACACTACTATACACTACTATACACTACTATACACTACACTGTACACTACTGTACACTACACTGTACACTACACTACTATACACTACTATACACTACACTACACTACACTACACTGTACACTACAATACACTACACTATACACTACACTATACACTACACTATACACTACACTACACTACTATACACTACACTACTGTACACTGCTGTACACCACACTACTGTACACTACTATACAATATACTACTGTAGACTAGACACTACTATACACTACACTATACACTACTGTACACTACACTACTATACTGTACATTACTGCACTACTAACTACACTACTATACACTACACTACTGTACACTCTATACACTACAATATACACTCTACTGTACACTACTAACACTACAATATACACTACTGTACACTACTATAAACTACACTATACACTACTCTACACTACACTATACAATCTATGTACACTACTATACACTACACTACTGACACTATAATACACTACACTATACACTACACTACTAACACTATTATACATTACTGACACTACACTATNCACTACTAACTCTACACTACACTCCTGACACTATACGCAGTGTCGAGTCTATGGGCAGTGTTGAGTCTATGGTGCAGTGTTGAGTCTACGGTGCAGTGCTGAGTCTACGGTGCAGTGTTGAGTCTATGGGCAGTGCTGAGTCTATGGTGCAGTGTTGAGTCTACGGGCAGTGTTGAGTCTATGGTGCAGTGGAGTCTACGGGCAGTGTTGAGTCTATGGTGCAGTGCTGAGTCTACGGTGCAGTGCTGAGTCTACGGGCAGTGCTGAGTCTATGGGCAGTGTTGAGTCTATGGACAGTGTTGAGTCTATGGTGCAGTGCTGAGTCTATGGGCAGTGCTGAGTCTACGGTGCAGTGCTGAGACTATGGGCAGTGTTGAGTCTATGGTGCAGTGTCGAGTCTATGGGCAGTGTCGAGTCTATGGTGCAGTGTCGAGTCTATGGGCAGTGTTGAGTCTATGGGCAGTGTCGAGTCTATGGGCAGTGTCGAGTCTATGGTGCAGTGGAGTCTATGGGCAGTGTTGAGTCTATGGTGCAGTGTTGAGTCTATGGTGCAGTGTTGAGTCTATGGGCAGTGTTGAGTCTATGGTGCAGTGCTGAGTCTACGGTGCAGTGCTGAGTCTACGGTGCAGTGCTGAGTCTATGGGCAGTGTCGAGTCTATGGGCAGTGTCGAGTCTATGGTGCAGTGTCGAGTCTATGGTGCAGTGGATTCTATGGGCAGTGTCGAGTCTATGGCAGTGTTGAGTCTATGGTGCAGTGTCGAGTCTATGGGCAGTTTTGAGTCTATGGTGCAGTGTTGAGTCTATGGGCAGTGTTGAGTCTATGGTGCAGTGCTGAGTCTATGGTGCAGTGCTGGGTCTACGGTGCAGTGCTGAGTCTACGGTGCAGTGCTGAGTCTATGGGCAGTGTTGAGTCTATGGACAGTGTTGAGTCTATGGTGCAATGCTGAGTCTATGGTGCAGTGCTGAGTCTACGGTGCAGTGCTGAGACTATGGGCAGTGTTGAGTCTATCGTGCAGTGTTGAGTCTACAGGCAGTGCTGAGTCTATGGTGCAGTGGAGTCTATGGGCAGTGTTGAGTCTATGGTTCAGTGTTGAGGCTATGGTGTAGTGTTGTCTATGGGCAGTGTCGAGTCTATGGGCAGTGTTGAGTCTATGGTGCAGTGTCGAGTCTATGGGCAGTGTTGAGTCTATGGTGCAGTGTTGAGTCTATGGGCAGTGTTGAGTCTATGGTGCAGTGCTGAGTTTATGGTGCAGTGCTGAGTCTACGGTGCAGTGCTGAGTCTACGGTGCAGTGCTGAGTCTATGGGCAGTGTTGAGTCTATGGTGCAGTGGAGTCTATGGGCAGTGTCGAGTCTATGGGCAGTGTTGAGTCTATGGTGCAGTGTCGAGTCTATGGCAGTGTCGAGTCTATGGTGCAGTGGAGTATATGGGCAGTGTTGAGTCTATGGTGCAGTGTTGAGTCTATGGGCAGTGTTGAGTCTATGGGTAGTGTTGAGTCTATGGCAGTGCTGAGTCTATGGGCAGTGCTGAGTCTACGGTGCAGTGCTGAGTCTACGTGCAGTGCTAGTCTATGGCAGTGTTGAGTCTATGGACAGTGTTGAGTCTATGGTGCAATGGAGTCTATGGCAGTGCTGAGTCTACGGTGCAGTGCTGAGACTATGGCAGTGTTGAGTCTATGGCAGTGTTGAGTCTACAGGCAGTGCTGAGTCTATGGGCAGTGGAGTCTATGGCAGTGTTGAGTCTATGGTTCAGTGTTGAGGCTATGGTGCAGTGTTGAGTCTACGGGCAGTGTTGAGTCTATGGTTCAGTGTTGAGTCTATAGTGCAGTGTTGAGTCTATGGGCAGTGTTGAGTCTATTGTCAGTGTTGAGTCTATGGGCGGTGTTGAGTCTATGGTGCAGTGTTGAGTCTATGGGCAGTGTTGAGTCTATGGGCAGTGTTGAATCTATGGTGCAGTGTTGAGTCTATGGGCAGTGCTGAGTCTATGGTGCAGTGGAGTCTATGGGCAGTGTCGAGTCTATGGTGCAGTGTCGAGTCTATGGTGCAGTGCTGAGTCTATGGTCAGTGCTGAGTCTACGGTGCAGTGTTGAGTCTATCGTGCAGTGTTGAGTCTATGGTGCAGTGTTGAGTCTATGGGCAGTGTTGAGTCTATGGTGCAGTGTTGAGTCTATGGGCAGTGTTGAGTCTATGGTGCAGTGTTGAGTCTATGGTGCAGTGCTGAATCTACAGTGCAGTGTTTAGTCTACGGTGCAGTGCTGAGTCTACGGTGCAGTGTTGAGTCTACGGCTCCCTCCGGCACTCACAGCCTGGGCAGGAGGCCTCATCGCTGTTGTCACCGCAGTCGTTCTTGTTGTTGCACTTGAGCGCGTTGGCAACGCACTTGCCGTTGTTGCACTTGAAGTCGGTCGCGTTGCATCCTGAGCACGCACACACGCACACGCAGACACGCACGCACACGCAGACACGCACGCACATGCAGACACGCAANAGACACACGCAGACACGCACACGCAGACACGCACGCACACAGACACGCACGCACACGCAGAGACAGCGATGCCATCAATACACGTGGACACACACAACAACAACCGCCATTCGCCACTCAGTGGCGGTGATGTCACCAAGGCTTGTGCCAGGCTATGCGCACCTTGAGGCCACGTGAAGTGTCAAACACCCGCTGGCAGGAGGTCACGGGGCAGACCCAGCAGGTGCCACGGGTCGACTGACCGAGATGACTGAGATGACTGGCTGATGCACCACCTGTGCCCCCTACGGTGCCAACTTGCTGTGCTTTAGCCACCCGGCTCTCTGCTCGTTGTTGTGAGCCCTCCGTTGTTGTTGGAGGGCGACTGCCTCCAACTGGCCAGTAGCGTCCTTCACGAGTCTCCTCCAAAGAGGTCGATCCTAACACCGTTGATACTAGTCATTGGATAGTCCACTCAGCTCCACGTCCTCCTGTACCACATCACTCCATCTCTTCTCTAGCCCGTGCCGTACAAGTTTAGCCCCCTCGATCTGAACAGGGAATGGCTTCGACTCCCGGCCACGTAGTTTTACCCGGGCCCACTCACCATCATGAAGGTCTTAATGATCGTGAGCAGAGGGTCAGGGACTCCAAAAGCACGAAGAACAGCCCAGAGCCCATGCCTACTGATGGTATCATAGGCCTTGACCAGGTCAATAAAGCAGAGATGTAGGTCTTGTTGGAATTCCCTACACCTCTGCTGTAGCAGACGGACAGAATATATGGCATCTGTGCAGGACTGACATGGGCCCGCATCCACTGTTACGTCACTATGTAGTCCAGCAGATGTTCTTGCTTGGACCCGGCATGCATCCATGATGTTGTGTGGATGCGCCGATGCCGGAACAGCGTGTTGGTAATTACAAGCCCATGGGCTGCACAAAAATCTAGCAGCCTCCTGCCGTTGTTATTGAGCTGATCTGGCCCATGCCTGCCAATCATTCCAGACCAGGTGCCAGCATCATGACCAACTCGGGGATTGAAGTCACCCAACAAGATGACTCTATCCCGAGGGGCCACTGTGATAGGAGGTCATAAAAGGCATCCGACTCATCGACCTTGCCTGCATCCCTCCACGGATGTTCATCTTCAGTGGAGGCATAAGTAACCACGACCACCACTCCTCACCTCTAGTTGATGGGAAGGCGAGCCCAAAGTAGCCTGGGGCTTACAGCTTCCCACACCTCACTGCCGTGCTCCCACGCCCCCTTCATTCTTTTGTTCACCGGACCTCCTGAATGCCACAGAGATCCAGGCGGTACCAGTCCAGCTCCCGACAGAGGAGTGGCAGCCTCTCCTCCGCAGGAGCGTTCGAACATTCCATGTGGCCACCCGTAGTGGTTTTTGTTGTTTCTGGAGGAGCTCCGAGGGTAAAGATTCAGTCTCCTGGCTCCACCAAATGGGGTTTGGCCAGGAGACGTCATAGACGCCTGTCCCCCGGGGCCTCCGGCACAAGCTTATTAAAAAAAATTTCCGTCGTGGTTTAGCGGTAATTGATTGAAGGTGGAGGGTTACCAGCCCCTCGCACCCGTCCAAGGCAACCTTTTGGCCGCTGTGGTGGTCACAAATGTCACGAGGGGAAAGGCCAATCGGAATTGGCCCTCCCCCACAGCACTGCCCACGACAGCGTTGCCCGTCCGGCACCACGAGATAGGCACAGAGACGCACAGACACACGCAGAGATGGGGATCCTATCAATACACGCTTAACACACAGACACAGCGAGGTTATCAACACACGCTTAACACACACACACAAACAAACAAAATGATACCTCCAGCACTACCACCACCGCCACACCACGACCACCAGTTTTAAATCCTTTATATTAAGTTTGCTTGCTTAGGACCGTGCAAATCTTTCGGTCGTTTTTTAACCCACTTCCCGTTATCCAATCGAGCTGACATTTTGCACACAGACTCGTTGTGTGTGACAATGCATTTTTGTGAAAAATTTCCAAAATTTTACACTGTTTAGGGGAAAAAATTCAATATTTAATTACCAATTGTTTAATGCTGCCAGACAATCATGTGACCCATAGGTGGCAGCCATCTCAAGCCAGAGGACGAGAGGACTCTAGCCGCCCCGATGCCACGCACATAAGATTTATAGTGAAAAACTTTGTTTTTACGGGTTTACTTGTTATGTTACCAGGTAAGCCTCACTGAGCTATGTGATGGCCAGTGACCTGGCCATCACAAATGATAGTTCAACGAAGTGGCGCTTCATCATCGTCATCATCAACTCTCAACGCATGATGACGTCGATTCTAAACGTGAGGGAAAACCGGAGGACCCGGAGAAAAATCCACGCGACCACGGGGAGAGAGAGAGACACGAAAACTCCAAATTATACAGCAGGCGTCGTCAGAGTCGGGATCGAACCCACGACCTCCTGTAAACCAGGTGAAGTAGTTAACATCTCCTAGCCACCGTGATGATGATGAGAGACGTAAACTCCAAATATACAGCAGAGATCATCAGGGTCGGGATGAAACCCACGACCTCCTGTAAACCAGGCGAGGTAGTTAACAACATCTCATAGCCCACTGTGATGATGATGATGATGAGAGATAAACTCCAAATATACAGCAGATCATCAGGTCGGGATAAACCCACGACCTCCTGTAAACCAGGCGAGGTAGTTAACATTCATAGCCCACTGGTGACCCCTCATGGCGACCCCCCGCCCCTTCCCCCCTGCATGACCCCCCCCCCTCCCGTCACCCCTCCACGTGTGACCCCCCCCCTCCACCCCGGGCCCCCTGCTCACGGCATTCCTTCTCGTCGCTGAAGTCTCCGCAGTCGTTGACGCGGTCGCACATCCACATCTTGGGCTTGCACAGGCCGTTGGCGCAGGAGAACTGGTCAGCCCCGCACTCTGAGCCAGCGCCGGCAGGCGGCGGGCACACGCACACACGCACACACACGCAGACACGCACACACGCACGCGCACACACGCGCACACACGCACACGCAGACACGCACACGCAGACACGCACGCACGCAGACACACACAGACATGCACACACGCACACACGCACACAGACACGCACGCAGACACGCACACACAGACACGCACACACACGCACACAGACACGCAGGCAGACACACACGCAGACACACACGCACGGTCAAGCACACGGAGGGGAGCGCAAGGAGGGAGGAGGGAGGGAGGAGGGAGGGAGGAGGAGTGGAGGGAGGCAAGCAGGGAGTGTAGGAAGCGGAGGAGGGGAGGGAGGGAGGAGGGAGGGAGGGAGGGAGGGAGGGAGGGAGGGAGGAGCGGGGGAGGGAGGGAGCGGGGGAGGGGAGCGGGGAGGGAGGGGAGGGAGCGGGGGAGGGAGGGGAGGTGATGATTCACCACAGTTGTTCTCATCGCTGAGGTCTCCGCAGTCGTTCCACCGTCGCACTGGCGGCTCTGCACCAGGCAGAGTCCCGAGTTGCATGTGAACATCCCGGGACACGCTACACACAGACACACACACACAGATAAAGGTCCCCGTTATAGCCTGAACAGACTGTTGGGGCAAGTGCTGTTAAGCGAGTAGCACCTATTAAGGCTGGCACTGTGGCGCACGAGGTGGGTGGCACGGACACCACACACACAGACAGACACACACACACAGACACACAGACACAGACCCACACACACACAGACACCACACACACACAGCACACACACACACACACAGATACACACAGACACCACACACACACACACCACACACAGACACAGACCCACACACACAGACACACACACAGACACCACACACACAGACACCACAAACACAGACACCACAAACACACACACACAACACACACACAGACACCACAAACACACACAATCAACACACACACACAGACACCACACACGGACACGACAAACACACACAGATACACACACACAGACACACACAGACACACACACAGACACCAAACACAGAGTTTAACACGTAGGCTTTCACGACCAATATCATCCATGATAGACGTTTTTTGGGGTTGGATCACGTGAATATCTAAATGTGTCGTTAAAACCCGCCACCACCCGACACAGCCAACTAGTGAGGGTTGTCACGTCAACAGAACGTGGCCAGTTCGTCACTAGTACAGCACTAGTGTAGTGTGTAGTGTATAGTAGTGTATAGTGNAGTAGTGTAGTATATAGNGTAGTGTATAGTGNATAGTGTGTAGTGTAGGTGTGNAGTGTAGTGTGTAGTAGTGTGGAGTAGTGTATAGTGTAGTGTATNGTGTATAGTGTAGTGTATAGCGTAGTGTATAGTAGTGTATAGTGTAGTGTAGTGTAGNGTATAGTGTAGTGTATTAGTGTATCAGTGTAGTGTAGTGNNTTGGAGTTTAGTNAATAGTGTAGTGTATNGTGTATGTAGTGTNTGTNGTGTATGTGTATAGTGAGTGTAGNGTATAGTGTAGTGTATAGTAGTGTAGTGTATAGTGTAGTGTATAGTGTAGTGTATAGTGTAGTGTATAGCGTAGTGTATAGCGTAGTGTATAGCGTGTAGTGTAGTGTATAGTGTAGTGTATAGTAGTGTATAGTGTAGTGTATAGTAGTGTAGTGTGTATAGTAGTGTTGTGNAGTGTAGTGTATAGCGTAGTGTATAGCGTAGTGTATAGCGTAGTGTATAGTAGTGTATAGTGTAGTGTAGTGTAGTGTAGTGTATAGTTGTGTATAGTGTAGTGTAGTGTGTAGTGTAGTGTATAGTGTAGTGTATGTAGTGTGTAGTGTAGTGNNGTGTAGTGTATAGTGTAGTGTATAGTGTAGTGTGTAGTGTAGTGTATAGTGTAGTGTATAGTGTAGTATATAGTGCANTAGTGTATAGTGTAGTGTATAGTAGTGTATAGTACAGTAGTGTATAGTGTAGTGTGTAGTGTATAGTGTAGTGTATAGCTAGTGTATAGTAGTGTACAGCACTAGTGTAGTGTAGTGTGGTAGTGTATAGTGTAGTGNATAGTAGTGTGTAGTGTAGTAGTGTAGTGTATAGTGTAGTAGTGTGTAGTAGTGTGTAGTGTAGTGTATAGTGTAGTGTATAGTGTAGTATATAGTACAGCANTAGTGTATAGTGTAGTGTATAGTGTATAGTGTAGTGTATAGTGTAGTGTATAGTGTATAGTGTGTAGTGTAGTGTAGTGTAGTGTATAGTGTAGTATAGTGTAGTGTATAGTAGTGTNTAGTGTAGTGTATAGTGTAGTGTTAGTGTAGTGTATAGTGTATAGTGTAGTATATAGTACAGCACGTAGTGTATAGTGTAGTGTATAGTGTAGTATACTAGCACTATAGTAGTNTATAGCNTAGTGTATAGCGTAGTGTGTTGTATAGTGTAGTGTATAGTGTAGTGTATAGTGTAGTACACTAGTGTATAGTGTAGTGTGTAGTGTGTAGTGTATAGTGTAGTGTGTAGTGTATAGTGTATTGTATAGTAGTGTATAGTGTAGTGTATAGTGTAGTGCTAGTGTGTAGTGTAGTGTATAGTGTAGTGTAGTAGTGTATAGTGTAGTGTAGTGTGTAGTTATAGTGTAGTGTATATAGTGTATAGTGTAGTGTAGTGTGTAGTGTAGTGTATAGTGTAGTGTGTAGTGTAGTGTGTAGTGTAGTGTATAGTAGTGTATAGTGTAGTGTATAGTGTAGTGAACTAGTGTGTAGTGTAGTGTATAGTGTACCTAGTGTAGTGTATAGTAGTGTATAGTGTAGTGTATAGTGTAGTATACTAGTACAGTAGTGTATAGTGTAGTGTATAGTGTAGTGTATAGTGTAGTGTATAGTGTAGTGTATAGTGAGTGTAGTGTATAGTAGTGTATAGTGTAGTGTATAGTGTAGTGTATAGTGTAGTGTAGTATAGTGTAGTGTATAGTGTATAGTGTAGTGTATAGTGAGTGTATAGTAGTGTATAGTGTAGTGTATAGTGTAGTGTATAGTGTAGTGTATAGTGTAGTGTATAGTGTAGTGTATAGTGTAGTGTAGTGTGTAGTGTTAGTGTAGTGTATAGTGTAGTATACTAGTACAGCACTAGTGTAGTGTGTAGTGTATAGTAGTGTATAGTATAGTTTAGTGTATAGTGTAGTAGTAGTGTATAGTGTATAGTGTAGTGTATAGTGTAGTGTATAGTGTAGTGTATAGTGTAGTGTATAGTAGTGTATAGTGTAGTGTATAGTGTATAGTAGTAGTGTATAGTGTAGTATATAGTGTAGTGCATAGTGTAGTGTATAGTGTAGTATACTAGTACAGCACTAGTGTGTAGTGTAGTGCATAGTGTAGTGTATAATGTAGTATACTAGTACAGCACTAGTGTGTAGTGTAGTGTATAGTGTAGTGTATAGTGTAGTATATAGTGTAGTGTATAGTGTAGTATAGTGTAGAGTATAGTGTAGTATACTAGTACAGCACTAGGGTATAGTGTAGTGTATAGTGTAGTGTATAGTGTAGTA
>MU249643.1:2224361-2256078 GCA_018977245.1 Lethenteron camtschaticum | reverse complement strand
AGGGGGGAGTGGAGGGGGTGGAGGGGGGTGGAGGGGGGAGTGGAGGGGGGGTGGAGGGGGGTGGAGGGGGGGGTGGAGGGGGGGGTGAGGGGGGGGTGGGTGGAGGGGGGGAGTGGAGGGGGGGTGGAGGGGGGTGGAGGGGGGGTGGGGGGGGTGGAGGGGGGGGTGGAGGGGGGGTGGAGGGGGAGTGGAGGGGGGGGGTGGAGGGGGGAGTGGAGGGGGTGGAGGGGGTGGAGGGGGGGAGTGGAGGGGGGGTGGAGGTGGGGGGGAGTGGACGGACGTTGGCCGCCACAAACATGTCGTGTGACGTCATCTCGACGTTGGCGCGCGTGACGTCACGGTGGCGATGACGTCATCGCACGGTTGACGTCACGCGGCCCTGGCAGACGAGAGGGAGACGGAGGGAAGACAGCAGCAGAAGGTGAGAGACACACACAGAGAGACACAGAGACACACAGAGAGACACAGAGACGCAGATAGAGACACGCACAGACACAGACACACAGAGACACAGAGACGCAGATAGAGACACAGACACACACAGAGACAGAGACACAGGCAGAGAGACAGGCAGAGAGACACAGACACACACAGAGACACAGACAGAGACACAGGCAGAGAACAGGCAGAGAGAGATACACACAGAGACACATAGAGAGACACAGACAGAGACACTCACACAGAGACACAGACAGAGAGACACAGACAGGAACACAGACAGAGACCCAGAGAGAGAGAGACAGAGACACTCACAGAGACACAGAGAGACACACAGAGAGACACACAGAGACACAGAGAGACACACAGAGAGACACACACAGAGAGACACAGAGAGACAGAGACACAGAGACACAGACAGAGAGACAGAGACACTCACAGAGAGACACCTCCACCACCACCTCTACCATCACCTCCACCACCACCACCTCTACCACCACCACCAGGGCTATCCGTGTAAACACACCCACGGGCTGCCAAATTTGAATCGCTGTAACTCTCCGCACACGGCCGTCCACTGCTGGGCCACCACAAGTTCACAACTGGGCCACCACTGGGTCACGACTGGGCCACAACTGGGCCACAACTGAGCCACGATTAGGCCACAACTGGGCCACGATTAGGCCACAACTGGGCCACGATTAGGCCACAACTGGGCCACGATTAGGCCACCACAAAGCCACGACTGGGCCACAACTGGGCCACAACTGGGCCACGATTAGGCCACCACAAAGCCACGACTGGGCCACAACTGGACCACAACTGAGCCACAACTGAGCCACGATTTGGCCACCACTGGCCACCACTGGGCCACGATTAGGCCACAACTGAGCCACAACTGGGCCACAACTGGGCCACAACTGAGCCACAACTGGGCCACAACTGAGCCACGATTTGGCCACCACTGGGCCACCACTGGGCCACGATTAGGCCACAACTGAGCCACAACTGAGCCACAACTGAGCCACAACTGGGCCACAACTGAGCCACGATTTGGCCACCACTGGGCCACGATTAGGCCACCACGAGGCCACGACTGGACCACAACTGAGTCACGATTTGGCCACAACTGGACCACCATGTTATCCGACTCTCTGTTGTATTACATTACATTTCTAAGTATACTAGATTAGTGTTTCTATTTAATTTATACCTGATGATGATTGCTTGTGTTGCAATCGAAACGTCGTATGCTAGTATTTAATTTACGATTTTCTCTTTATACGTGACTTTACCGAAAGAACCAAAGAGTAATTCCTGCAGTCACGAAAGCTCCAAATTAAGTATATACCACCACTGGCCCCCACAGCGACACCACTGGCCCCCATGCGCTGTTCTCCCCCCACATGAAACCAGGATGCTGTTTGTTATTTTGCCTATGCGATCCTACCACGGCCCGTCACCAAATAAACCACGGTACGAGTCGTAGCGCCAGCAGCGTCCAATCTCATCCTTCTGATCATCTCGTTCAACCCACAGCTCCCAGCAACAACGCGGTTTTCGATTTCGGCCAAAACTAAACATCTTTTAGAATTTTAATCGCAGATTTAGACCGACCGGACTTGACTCTTGTGGAGAACCAGTGGTAAAAAGAACAGGTTTCACTCTTATAATTATTTTTTTACCCTTCTATCTGGCAACAAAACTGACACCTTTTTTACAAGGAGTCATATTTGCATAGACCACAATACCTGCAGTCATAATCTCGGGTGTGGACCAATCAACTTCAAGGACAGTGCATACATTATCAGAGTTGTGTTTTTTGTTTGCATTATGACTGCAGGTATTGTGGTCTATGCAAACATGACTCCTTGTAAAAAAGGTGTCAGTTTTGTTGCCAGATAGGATAAAAAAAACTATTATCATATGTTTTACTGGCAAATGAGGTTCCAATGGTGTAAATGCTTCACCCCGAGCTCTCATACTCTGATGGTGCATTGTCTTTGAGTTGTGCGCCTTTTGGCGTCATCTGCTCCAACCCATGTGAGACTAGGCTCTAAGGAAAGCTGTCTCGGGTGTGGACCAATCAACTTCAAGGACAGTGCATACATTATCAGAGTTATGTTTTTTGTTTGCATTATGACTGCAGGTATTGTGTCTATGCAAACATGACTCCTTGTAAAAAAGGTGTCAGTTTTGTTGCCAGATAAAAGGATAAAAAAACAATTATATTAATGATTGGTTTCACTCTTTCTGGCAGTAAAACAGGAGATGTTCAAACACCAAATATATAGACGAGATTAGAAGCTTTCGTGACTGCAGGAATTACTCTTTGGCTCTTTCGGTAAAGTCGTGTTGAAAGAAATTAAATAATAACACTGGTCCCTGATAATAATAATGATGTTACACGCATTGTCTTTGAAACTGACTGGCCTACACCAGACACAGCAAAAGCCTTCTTTGTCATCTTTACCTTCAGAACACAAATTTGCATCTTCAGTTTAACTGTTAATTTTGTCAATTTAACACGTAGGCTTTCGCAACCAATATTATTCATAATATAGGTTTTTGGGTCACATCGCGTTGTTTATAAATGTGTCGTAACCCTCCACCATCCGACACGGCCAAACAGTAAAAAATGTGTCACGTTTTTCAAAGGACAAAATAATTCACTTCTTTAGCCCACCGGTGTGTTGAAGAGAGAATCAACAGCATTTTAAAATTTGAGTAGTACGACGTTTCGCTGGTAATTACAATCAGCTTTATCGGGCAATAATGGTGAAGCTCTCCTGTTGCTCCCGGTCTTAAATAGAGCAGCATCAGGGTGGCGTCATTCATTCTTATCTCCCCCAACCTTCGGCTACTATAGTAGTAGTGTTTACCCTTTAAACTGGTACAAAACTGACTCCTTTATACAAGGCATCATGTTTGCAATAACCACAACACAAGCAGTCAAAATGCAAACAAAAAGAAACAACTCTGATAATGGTAATGATATGCACTGTCCTTGAAGTTGATTGATCCACACCCGAGACAGCTTTTCTTAGAGCCTAGTCTCCATTGGTGTTGGACCAGATGACGCCAAAAGGCGTACAACTCAAAAACTACTACTTAGCAATAACAGCATTCCATCGAGCTCAGAAGACCCGGATAAAATTGCTTAAAACAAAACAAAAATAGCCTCACCACTCTATTCTCTCCTGTCGCCAGCTGTGCCGAGACTGTAGGGTGGTGGGGGGGAGGGGAGGATGATGATGGAATCGTTGACGACGGCGGAGGAGGAAGAGGCCGCGGTGGAAACGGGACGGCCCGTCTCTTGCCCCGTGTGCGGCCTGCATCTGACGAGCCCCCTGGCCCTGCAGCTCCACGCAAAGCAGCACGGGCCCACGCCCACGGCCACCCCGACCGCCACCCCGCGCCAGCGAGGCCGTTGCTGAGCTGCGACCAGTGCGCCTACAGCACGGACAAGCGCAGCCGCCTCAACAGCCACCAGCGCATCCACACGGCGAGAAGCCGTACGTGTGCGTTGCGTGCGGCAAGGCCTTCACCCAGTCGGGCAACCTGCACAACCACCAGAGGACCCACACGGGCGAGAAGCCCTACAAGTGCGAGGTCTGCGGCAAGGCGTTCGCCGTCTCGGGGGCCCTCAACAACCACCAGAGGACGCACACGGGCGAGAAGCCGTACAAGTGCGTCGCGTGCGGAAAGGCGTTCACGCAGTCGGGCGCCCTCCACAGCCACCAGAGGACCACACGGGCGAGAAGCCGTACAAGTGCGCGCTGTGTGGCAAGGCGTTCACGCAGTCGGGCGCCCTGCGCAGCCACCGAAGGGTCCACGTGGCCGAGAAGCCGTACCGGTGCAATGTCTGCGGCAAGGCGGTGGCGCAGTCGGAGCACAAGCATTAGGGTCGCCCCGACCGACCCGCCGGGGGATTTTTTTTTTTGTTTTCCCCTGGCCGGTAGCGTCGTCGTCATCGTCGTCGTCGTGAAGGAGAGGCTGTCGGTTTTCGACGGACACGGCATGCGGTGGTTTCATAGTTGGGCGGGGCGGGGGGAGTGGCAGCAGTGGAGCGAGTTGGAGGGGGAGGTTTGTTTGTTAGTTTGTTTGTTAGTTTGTTTCTACGCACGTGTGTGCGACCCTAGTTGTTTAATAGCGGTTCAGTCATCTCGGTCATCTCAGTCAGTCGACCCGTGGCACCTAGGTCTGCCCCGTGACCTCCTGCCAACGGGCGTTCGACACTTCACGTGGCCTCAAGGGCACATGGCCTGGCACAAGCGTCGTGGTGACGTCACCGCCACTTAGTTGCGAATGTCGGTTGTTGTGTTGTTGTTGTAATAGCGGTTAGCGCGCTGCGCTATGAACCCGGCCAACCCGAGTTCAATTGCCGCTGCCGGTCCTGGGCCTCCTCCCCTAGGTCGACTGGGCCTCAAATGAGTGCCTGGTGGGGTGTATAAACATCGCCACGAGGGAGACAAAGGCGGCCGGGCGTGGTGTTGGCCATCCACCCCCTCATGCTGACCTTCAAACGTGCTCGCTAACAGCAGTTTCCCCAACAGTCTGTTAAGGCTACACGGGGGATCTTTGTCTTTGTGGCTAGGAGATGTTAGCTCCCTCGCCTGGTACGCAGGAGGCCGTGGGTTCAATCCCAACCCTGACGATGCCTTTTGTATATCTGGAGTTTGCATGTTTTATCTGCCCGTGGCCACGTGGATTTCCTCCTGGTCCTCCAGGTTTTCCCCTTCACATTTAGGGAATCGACGTCACGCTTTTCGAGAGTATTTGGCTGCCAATGTAAATTTTTTGAAAGAGAGCGCTACTGCATAGCTCAGTAGTGGGGCCTTACAGCTGGTTTAAAAAAAATTGGTTAAAAAAAACTTTCATTGGAGATACAAAACAAGCCGGATTGGGGCCTCACGCGGGCAACAACGGCGGGAGGCGCCGTGCTAAACCGCTGTCAGGGCTATGAGTGAGGCCCCTCTACCGCAGCAACTCACTCGTGGAGGCCTGCGGACTTCATTCCGTTTCGTCAGCTAAGCCCGGTCGGTCCGACCGCACCCTCCAACACCCTCACCGCCCCGAACCGGGGGACGATTGCTGTGCGAGCGGGCGGGCGAGCGGGAGGCGGTGGCATGATGGCAACCGTTCATTTCAAGAGCGCTTTCTTTCTGAAGTGCAGCAGCGACCAGAGAGACGCCAACACATTTTCTTGGTTCTTTCGGTAAAGTCACGTAGAAGGGAAATAATAAAATAATAAAAATCAAACAATAAAATAATTCTCACGACGCTTCGGCCACAACGCAAGCAGCCGTCCTCAGGTGAAGACGCTGTCTTTCCGACAGACCTGTTCTTCACCTGAGGACGGCTGCTTGCGTTGTGGCCGAAACGTCGTAAGAATTATTTTGTTGTTTGAATTTTATTATTTCTCTTTACGTGACTTTACCGAAAGAACCAAGAAGATGAATCCCTGCAGTCACGAAAGCTTTAAATCGAAATTTTACGCCAACACATTCTTAACAATCTTATCTCTTCAACCCCGACTTTTTCACTCTTGAGCTCAGAATTAATAGCGCGCAGCGCCGCGTTGCGCTGCCACGGCGGCCTTGGAGAATGTCATCTTCATACTCTTTGGTTCTTTCGCTAAAGTCACGTAGGTATTAAAAAAAAAGAAATCACGACGTTTCGGGCGCAGCACAAGCGTCCATCATCAGGAGGGAAAACGTTGATCTGCTGCCGAAGCAGACTTTTAAAAGGTTTGAAATGGGTGTAGCTCAAGGGTTATAAAGAAGTGGCCGGGGCTAGTGATGTTAATGTGAGGGATTAGCATGATGTTAATGTGAGAGATTAGCATTATGTTAATGTGAGAGATTAGCATTATGTTAATGTGAGAGATTAGCATGATGTTAATGTGAGAGATTAGCATGATGTTAATGTGAGAGATTAGCATGATGTTAATGTGAGAGATTAGCATGATGTTAATGTGAGAGATTAGCATGATGTTAATGTGAGAGATTAGCATGATGTTAATGTGAGAGATTAGCACGATGTTAATGTGAGAGATTAGCACGATGTTAATGTGAGAGATTAGCATGATGTTAATGTGAGAGATTAGCATGATGTTAATGTGAGGGATTAGCGTGATGTTAATGTGAGAGTTAGCATGATGTTAATGTGAGGAATTAGCTGATGTTAATGTGAGAGATTAGCATGATGTTAATGTGAGAGATTAGCATGATGTTAATGGTAGCATGAGTGGAGATTAGCATGATGTTAATGTGAGAGATTAGCATGATGTTAATGTGAGAGATTAGCATGATGTTAATGTGAGAGATTAGCATGATGTTAATGTGAGAGATTAGCATGATGTTAATGTGAGAGATTAGCATGATGTTAATGTGAGAGATTAGCATGATGTTAATGTGAGAGATTAGCATGATGTTAATGGAGAGATTAGCATGATGTTAATGTGAGAGATTAGCGTGATGTTAATGTGAGAGATTAGCATGATGTTAATGTGAGAGATTGTGATGTTAATGTGAGAGATTAGCACGATGTTAATGTGAGAGATTAGCATGATGTTAATGTGAGAGATTATCACGATGTTAATGTGCGAGATTAGCGTGATGTTAATGTGAGAGATTAGCATGATGTTAATGTGAGAGATTAGCATGATGTTAATGTGAGAGATTAGCATGATGTTAATGTGAGAGATTAGCATGATGTTAATGTGAGAGATTAGCATGATGTTAATGTGAGAGATTAGCATGATGTTAATGTGAGAGATTAGCATGATGTTAATGTGAGAGATTAGCATGATGTTAATGTGAGAGATTAGCATGATGTTAATGTGAGAGATTAGCATGATGTTAATGTGAGACATTAGCATGATGTTAATGTGAGAGATTAGCATGATGTTAATGTGAGAGATTAGCATGATGTTAATGTGAGAGATTAGCATGATGTTAGTGTGAGAGATTAGCATGATGTTAATGTTATAGATTAGCATGATGTTAAAGTGAGAGATTAGCATGATGTTAATGTGAGGGATTAGCTTGCAACTGTGAGTATGAGAGTGCTCTCCGTGCCTCGTCCAGGAGACCGCTCTCCTCCTATCTTACAGTTACACGCTAATCTCTCACGTTAACATCACTAGCCCCGGCCACTTCTTTATAATCCTTGAGCTACTCCCATTTCAAACCTTCTCGGCAGCAGATGAACGCTTTCACCACCTGATGATGGACGCTTGTGTTGCGCCCGAAACGTCGTCATTTATTTAATTTTTTATACCCACGTGACTTTACCGAAAGAACCAAAGAGTATGGATTCCTGCAGTCACGAAAGCTTCAAATCAATGTTATCTTCCTCGCCTGGTATACAGGAGGTCGTGGGTTCGATCCCAACACTGATGCCTGCTCGTGTATATTTGGAGTCTGCGTTTCTTTCCCACCCCGTGGTTGGTCATGTGGATTTTTCTCCGGGTCTTCGGGCTTTTTCTTTCCACGTTTAGAATCAATGTAATGCCATCGCAGTATTTCAAGTTCAAGTTCATTTATTAGGTATAGCCCTGTGAGCCATTCGGCTCTTGAATCGGGTGCAACCGCAACAAACAAAAAACAAAAACATGTACAAAAAAGCATCTTAAAGTGAATATGTGACTGAGTGCAAACAGAAATCTAATTAAATACAGCAAAATATTGCAGAAAAACACCGTACACACCAACGCTGTGTGCAAAAATCCCAGTGGGATGCAAGTCAAACAACCAACAACAACAACCACAAGACAACTTGATTAAGGCCATCAGTCTAACTCTGTACTACAACAACACAAACATGGCTAAACCAAAACACTTTTCGAAATCACCAAAATAAAGCCATGAACGTCAAACAACAACAACAACAACAACAACCACAAGACAACTTAGATTAAGGCCATCAGTCTAACTCTGTACTACAACAACACAAACAACAACAACAACCACAAGACAACTTAGATTAAGGCCATCAGTCTAACTCTGTACTACAGCAAACAACAACAACAACAACCACAAGACAACTTAGATTAAGGCCATCAGTCTAACTCTGTACTACAGCAAACAAACATGGCCAAACCAATACACTTTTCGAAATCACAATATCTCTTAACAAAACATTTATTGACCGCTGATATACAGTTTCACGTGATAAGCCGACTTCGTTGAGTTCTCATTCGTAATAGCCAGGTCGCTTCTGAAAAATAACTACAGGGGGACTCCCCCGCACCTACCAGCGAATTGGTTGCTGCACGACAGTCATAAGTCGTGCCGCCGTAAGTCCAACGCTTGTTTCCCATATGGGACAACGTAATACATTAGGGTTCCTTCCCTGCAAACCCATTGCACACCGTAAAAATACCAAAAACGACCACGAAAATAAATGAAGATACCCCTAACAAAACGTTTATTGTCACGTAAATCCTTAAGTACTCTTCTGCACGTGCATCAGTAGCAAAAGGCGGATTTATTTCAAAATTTTAAGAAAATTTACAACAAAAAAGGTGAAGAGCGTCGCGGAAGAGATGCTGCTGCGTTTGCTCTCAGCACAGCTGCAGACTGTCAGGCTATAGTGTACATACGCATACGGTGGAAGAGCAAAGCAGTGCTGAGTCTGCGCATGACATGCCTTGAGCCAGGCTGCAGCTGAGCCCTCAGCCAAGATGCGGTTGAACCCTGAGCCAGACCGTGGTTGAGCCCTGAGTCAGATCGTGGCTGAGCACTGAGTCAGGCAGGGGCTGAACCCTGAGCCAGGCAGGGGCTGAGCCCTGAGCCAGGCTGTGGTTGAACCCTGAGTCAGGCTGTGGCTGAACCCTGAGTCAGGCAGGGGCTGAGCCCTGAGTCAGGCCGTGGTTGAACCCTGAGCCAGGTTGTGGTTGAACCCTGAGCCAGGCAGGGGCTGAGCCCTGAGTCAGGCCGTGGTTGAACCCTGAGCCAGGCTGTGGTTGAGCCCTGAGTCAGGCTGTGGCTGAACCCTGAGCCAGGCTGTGGTTGAACCCTGAGTCAGGCTGTGGTTGAACCCTGAGCCAGGCTGTGGTTGAACCCTGAGTCAGGCTTTGGTTGAACCCTGAGTCAGGCCGTACCTGAGCCCTGAGTCAGGCTGTGGCTGGGCCCTGAACCCGGCCGCGGCCGTTCCACTCATTCGTTCGTCCTTCGAAGCAACCAAGGAGCGGCTTTAAGCCTGACGCTGAGCCATGTCAAGAAGCCAAGCCGGGGCCGGGTAGCGGCTAAGGAACAACGGCACTCAAGACCGAGTCGTCACGGGCCCCTTGGACATTGATAGCGTGAACGGATCGTCGGGCTGACCTGAGCCAGCCGCTCAATCGGTAGCATCACCCGCGAACGGCCGATGTGAAACGCCGTGCCGTCCTTGGACCCCCGCTGATGAAAATCGTTGGATTGAGATGGTTCGCTTCGCTCACGCGCTCTTTGATGCGAAAGTATCGGCGGCGTCTGTTGATCCCGCAAAGCAAGTTTGTACCTTGACGTGCTTTTTATGTAAACCGACAACGTATACTACACCGTGTCAACAACACCGCCCGCGTCTTTGTCGTCCGTGTTTGCTCGCAGCCACCACCAGCACCGGTGATGTGCGCGCCATATGTTGAACTTCTTTCGTGCCGTACGTGGCCAACGGGTGCCATTCGGAGGGTGTGCGGGAAATGATTCCGTGAGTGAAATGTTGTGTCGTGCACCCTCCTCCACCCAACATCAGCCAGTCAATACACTTCTCGCGCGATGAACAACCATGGCTAATTCATCCCCGCTTCAGCGGCACCACCGATACATCTGGAGAGCCATCCACACGCGTTTAACAACTTGGATACGACCCTTCAGCTGGTTCTGTCCTATTCCTAGGTATGATAGGAGCATCTCGCCACCCTGGCACCACGGTGGGGAGATGTTAACTTCCTAGCGTGGTTTTGCAGGAGGTCGTGGGTTCGATCTCACAAAGGTTCTTTGTGACCTCCTTGGTGATTTTTGGACTTGGGAGATATTTGGGTAGAATGACCGCTGCTGCGTAGAGATGACGATGGTCTTGAACTTTTTACATTTGTAGACCAGCTCCATTGGAACCTCTTTTGCCAGTAGCAAACTATGATAAAACATTTTTACCATTTTATCTGGCAACAAAACTGACACCTTTCTTACAAGGAGTCATGTTTGCATTGACCACAATACCTGCGGTCGGAATGCAAACAAAAAACACAACTCTGATGTCATCTGGTCCAACACCATGTGAGACTAGGCTCTAAGAAAAGCTGTCTCGGGTGTGGACCAATCAATTTCAAGGACAGTGCATATCATTATCATATTTTGCTACTGGCAAAGGAAGTTCCAATGGTTTAAATGCTTACCCCGAGCTCTTATACTCTGATGGTGCATTGTCTTTGAGTTGTGCGCCTTTTGGCGTCATCTGGTCCAACACCATGTGAGACTAGGCTCTAAGAAAAGCTGTCTCGGGTGTGGACCAATCAATTTCAAGGACAGTGCATACATTATCAGAGTTGTGTTTTTGTTTGCATTCCGACCGCAGGTATTGTTGACCAGCTGTCTGACAGTGGATTGGTGGAGCCCCAAGTCCTGAGAAATTGTTTTGTGACCCCTTTCCGGACTGATGAGCATCAATAACTCTTTTTCTGAGATCCTCAGAGATTTGTTTTGATCGTGGTACGACTTGTTTCCGCACGCACCTGTATGGTGAAGACCAAACTCACGACGTTTCTGACCTCTATTTAGGGTGGGGGTCTCCCAAACTCCCAAACTCGCCTCTGAAGTCCATGATACAGTTTTTTTTTATTATATCGCGTAAATATATATTGGTCGCGGAAGCGTACGGGTTAAACTCACCTCAGAAGATCTACCTAATTATTGAAACACCTGGTTATAATTATTCCCTTATTTTAGCTAACGAAACCAGGGGTTCACTTACTACTTTTCCACATACCTTGAACCTCAATTGCTCGTTTGTTTAATCCATACGTTATACTGTTAGGAACGAAGTGAACCAGCCTACAATAGATTATATCGTCCGTCCGTCCGTCCGATGTCCGATTAGGTGTAGCAACATCGCCCCTACTGCAAACACTTGGCAGGACCCTACAAAAACCTTTAGACTCAGTGGGCTTCCCTGGCTAAACAAGTGTAACATTCCCTTATAATTCCCTGAGATAGTTTTTAATTAAAACATTTTGATTAAAAATGTACTCACAGCGGCCTAAAGCCTACAGCTAGGCCTAAAGCCTAGAACTAGGCCTCAAACTCTCCCTTCGTATCGTACCCCGCCATTTCATTTTATTATGGACATTCATTTGTTCGTTCCTACCAGCCCATCCCGCAGGGACCTGTTTTTGTTTCAAATGACGTGAAATTGGTTAATTTCACCTCTTTTGGATATTCAAGAAAAGACCGGGTTTTTATTTTGCGAGAAGGCTCTCGTGGTAAAACTATGGAATTTCCATAATTCACTTTGGGGGGTTCACAAACTTTCTCTCGGCACTGTATTTCTCTCAGTGGTGGGCTTTACCTGGTACATTAAAATTATACTTAAGATCAGGGGTGGGGAACATCCGGCCCGCGGGCCGTATGAGGTCCGCGAAATCATTTGGTGTGGCCCTGCCAAGGCAACCGCAGGCGGGACTCGAAATTCAATAAATCTAGGAGCAAAACTGGAAAAGCAGTTGCGAGTATCAGCAACATCATCAATACCAGCTAACATCACCCCACGCCTCACCAAAGAGAAGCAGTTCCAGCCATCGCATTAGGGGCGAGTCAATTAAATGTTTGACCAAATATAACAACAGGGCTAATTTTTAAGTTGATAATTTTGCATGGCCCGCGAATGATGTTATAAATATCCAAATTGGCCCTTGACAGAAAAAANGGTTCCCCGCCCCTGTTTTAGACAGACGCCAATGTCGAGGTCTGCGATTGCTCCTCCTCCAATGAAGGAACGCAGATATTCGGTGGCAGAATGTTTGCTGGAGCAGGGAACCAAGGGGATCGGTGTCAAGAATTCTTGTGTACGATCTCCTGGACCAGGCTTGACTGCAGTGACTCAACCACTGAGCGGATCAGTGGTGGGGACCAGGCTGGAGCACGACCAACCAATCACTCGCTCACTCAAGCAAACACTTAACTAACCCCCCACTCAACTAACCACTCAATCAACCACTCACTCAATCAACCACTCAATCAACCAAACCACTCAACCACTCAATCAACCACTCACTCAACCACTCACTCAACCTCCACTCAACCATTTACTCAATCAACCACTCACTCAACCAACCACTCACTCAACCCCCCACTCATTCAACCACTCACCCAACCAACCACTTGCTCACTCAAGCAACCAACAACTTATCCAATCACTCACTCACTTAACCACTCAACCATCCACTCAACCAACCACTCACTCAACCATCCACTTAACTAACCCCCCACTCAACCAACCAATCAACCACTCAACCATTCAATCAACCACTCACTCAACCAACCACTTAACTAACCCCCTACTCAATCAACCACTCACTCAACCACCCAATCACTCAACCAATCAACCACTCAACCACACACTCAATCAACCACTCACTCAACCACTTACTCAACCACTCAACCAACCACTCAACCTCTCAACCACTCAATCAACCACTCACTCAACCACTCACTCAACCACTCAACCAACCACTCAACCACTCAATCAACCACTCACTCAACCACTCACTCAACCACTCACTCAACCAACCACTCAACCACCACTGAACCAATCACTCATTCAACCACTCACCCAACCAACCACTTGCTCACTCAATCAACAACTCATCCAATCACTCGCTCAACCACTCACTCAACCAACCACTCAATCAACCACTCAACCAACCACTCAACCACTCACTGAACCAATCACCCAACCAACCACTTGCTCACTCAATCAATAACTCATCCAATCACTCGCTCAACCACTCACTCAGCCAACCACTCAACCACTCACTCAACCACTCACTCACTCAGCCAACCACTCACTCAACCACTCACCCAACCACTCACTCAACCACTCACTCAGCCAACCACTCAACCACTCAACCACTCACCCAACCACTCAACCACTCACCACTCAACCACTCACTCAACCACTCACCCAACCACTCACTCACTCAGCCAACCACTCAACCACTCAACCACCACTCACTCAGCCAACCAATCAACCACTCACTCAACCACTCACTCAACCACTCACTCAACCACTCACTCACTCAACCACTCACTCAACCACTCAACCAACCACTCACTCACTCACCAACCACTCACCCAACCACTCAACCACTCACTCAATCAACCACTCACTCAACCACTCACCCAACCACCACTCACTCAGCCAATCACGCCCTGCGCGGTGACGCCATCGCGCTCGACAGACGGGGGAGGAGGGGCTCGTACGCGGTGACGTCATGTCGTTCGGTATAACCGCCGCTCTACGCGGTGACGTAACGAACTTCTGCTTCTCGCCCTGCGCGTTGACGTCATCGCGCTCGACGGAGCGGGGGTGGGCTAGTACTCGATGACGTCATTGCCCTCTGCCCTGACACCGCCCTGCGTGGTGACGTCACGCGGCCTAGGCGGAGCGGGAGGTCGAGACAGAGGTGATTCGGTGAGACAGACAGAGACACATAGAGACACAGACACAGACACAGAGACAGACAGAGACACAGACAGAGAGACAGACACAGACACATAAGAGACACACAGAGACACAGAGACAGACACAGACACAGAGACACAGACAGACACACAGACACAGACAGAGACACAGACAGACACATAGAGACACAGACAGACACACACAGAGACACACACAGAGACACATACAGACACATACACACAGAGACAGAGACACACACAGACACAGACAGACACAGACAGACAGAGACACACAGACAGACATACAGAGACACAGAGACAGACACATAGAGACAGACACATAGAGACAGACACACAGACGCAGAGAGAGACAGACACAGAGACAGAGAGAGCCACACAGAGGCACACAGAGACACACACAGACATAGAAACACACCGATACATAGACACACAGATACAGAGACACACAGACACATACAGAGACACAGACACACACACACAGACAGAGACACACAGAGACACAGACACACACACAGAGACACAGACAGACAGAAACACAGACAGACACAGACAGACAGACACACACAGAGAGACACACACACAGATACACAGACACAGAGACACACAGAGAGACACACACACAGAGACACACACAGAGACACAGACACACACACAGAGACATAGACACACACACACAGACAGATACATACAGAGACACACAGAGACATAGACAGAGACACACGCAGAGACACAGACACACACACAGACACACACACAGACACACAGACACACACAGACACAAATAGAGAGACATACACACAGATAGACACACAAGACAGACAGAGACAGACACACAGACACACACAGAGACACACACACAGAGACATACATACACACAGACAGACACACACACACAGACACAGAGACACACACACAGACACACACACACACACAGACACACACAGAGACAGACAACAGACACACAGAGAGAACACAGACACCCACAGACACAGACACACACACAGAGACACACACACACAGACAGACACACACAGACAGAGACACACACACAGAGACAGACACACAGACAGAGACACACACACAGACACACACACACAGACACACACACACAGACACACACACACACACACAGACAGACACACACAGACACACACACACAGACACACACACACAGAACACACACACAGAACACACACAGTACACACACACACAGTACACACACACACAGACACACACACAGACACACACAGAGACAGACACACACACACACACAGACACACACACAGACACACACAGAGACACAACACACAGAGACACACACAGACACACACACACAGAGACACACACACAGACACACACCACNGACACACACAGAGACAGACACACACACAGACACACAAGNACACACACACACAGAGAGACACACACACAGAGACACACAGACAGACAGAGACACACACAGACACACACACAGACACACACAGAGACAGAGACACAGAGACACACACACACACACAGAGACACACACAGAGACACNCACACACACAGAGAGACACACNGNCNCACAGACACACACAGAGAGCACACACATCGAGACACACACACAGAGACACACACACAGTGACACACACACACACAGACAAACACACACACACAGACAGAGACACACAGACACACACAGAGAGACACACAGACAGAGACACACAGACACACACAGAGACACACACACACACAGACACACACAGACAGGGTGAGAACACGTGAATCCCGACAGCCGTAGACGTCTCTAGGCTGAGGCCTACACCCCTTGTGGCTCACCATGTCCCATCCATTCCAGGGCCTCCTATTCATTCTTATTTCATTCCCAATCACTCCCCTTTCATTTCATGCCAGGGCCGGTCATCTATTCATTCATTCTCATGCACTCCCCTTTCGTTTCATGCCAATGGGCCTCCTCTTCATTCTTATTTCATTCTCATGCACTCCCCTTTCATTTCATGTGGGCTCCTCTTCATTCTTATTTCATTCTCATGCACTCCCCTTTCATTTCATGTGGGCTCCTCATTCATTCTTATTTCATTCTCATGCACTCCCCTTTCGTTTCATGCCAGGGCCTCACTATTCATCTTATTTCATTCCCATTCACTACCNTTCATTTCATGTGGGCTCCTCTTCATTCTTATTTCATTCTCATGCACTCCCCTTTCATTTCATGGGGCCTCATTCATTCTTATTTCATTCTCACGCACTCCCCTTTCATTTCATGTGGGCNTCCTCATTCATTCTTATTTCATTCTCATGCACCCCCCTTTCATTTCATGTGGGCCTCATTCATTCTTATTTCATTCCCATGCACTCCCCTTTCATTTCATGTGGGCNTCCTATTCATTCTTATTTCATTCCCATGCACTCACCTTTCATTTCATGCCGTGGGCCGGTTCCTATTCATTCTTATTTCATTCCCAATCACTCTCCCTTTCATTTCATTGGGCTCCTCTTCATTCTTATTTCATTCTCATCCGGGTCACTATTCATTCTTAATTCCCATTCACTCCCCTTTCATTTCATGTGGGCNTCCTCTTCATTCTTATTTCATTCCCATTCACTCCCCTTTCATTTCATGTGGGCTCCTCATTCATTCTNATTTCATTCCCAATCACTCCCCTTTCATTTCATGTGGGCCTCACTCATTATTCATTTCATTCTCATGCACTCCCCTTTCATTTCATGTGGGCTCCTCAATTCATTCTTATTTCATTCTCATGCACTCCCCTTTCATTTCATGTGGGCCTCACTATTCATTTTAATTCTCATGCACTCCCCTATTATGCCAATGGGCTCCTCTTCATTCTTATTTCATTCTCATGCACTCCCCTTTCATTTCATGCCAGGGCCTCCTCTTCATTCTTCATTTCATTCTCATGCACTCCCCTTTCATTTCATGTGGGCTCCTTTCATTCTTATTTCATTCCCATGCACTCCCCTTTCATTTCATGTGGGCCTCATTCATTATTCATTTCATTCTCATGCACTCCCCTTTCATTCCCATTGGGCCTCACTATTCATTTCATTTCATTCCCATGCCTGGGCCTCCTATTCATTCTCATTTCATTCTCATCCGGGCCGGTTCACTATTCATTCCTATTTCGATTCTCATTCCCCTTTCATTCTCATCAGGGCCTCACTATTCATTCTTATTTCATTCTCATGCCAGGGCCTCACTCATTCCCTATTCATCTCATGCACTCCCCTTTCATTCTCATGCCAGGGCCTCNCTCTTCATTCTTATTTCATTCTCATCCGGGCCTCACCTATTCATTTCATTATCATNCCTGGGCCTCACTCATTCATTCTTATTTCATTCTCATGCCATGGGCTTCTTCATTCATTCCCATTCCCATCTCGTGCCAGCNCTAGTGAAGACTTCATCCCAGTCGTAGTTTGTATCATCAACGCCGCTCACTGCAGCAATGGTGGGGGTCCCCCGGTTAGGAGATGTTGACTACCTCGCCTGGTTACAGGAGGTCGNGGGTCGATCCTGACCCTGACGACGCCTGCTGCTGCTGTATATGAGTCTGTCTCTCTCATCATCATCACGGTGGCTAGGAGATGTTGACTCTCGCCTGGTCTACTTAGGAGGTCGTGGGTTCTCCCGACCCTGACGATGCTTGGCCCTGCTACTGTTGTTTGTGNANTNTGCGTCTCTCCATTCTCACATATCAGTGGCTGGAGATGTTGACTACCTACCTGGNATACAGGAGGTCTGGGTTCGGCCCTCGATGCCTGCTGCTGTTGTTTGTGTGGGTCTGCGTCCTCTNNATCACATCACAGTGGTAGGAGATTTGACTACCTCGCCTGGTATGCAGGAGGTCNTGGTTCGATCCCTGCNGCTGTTTATGTGGAGTCTGCGTCTCTATCATCATCGTCACGGTGGCTAGGAGATGTTGACTACNTCGCCTGGTCTACAGGAGGTCNTGGTTCGATCCNGCCCTGACGATGCTGTTGTATTTGGAGTCTGCACGGTGGCTAGGAGATGTTTACTACTCGCCTGGTATGCAGGAGGTCGTGGGTTCGATCCTGACCCTGACCTGCCTGCTGCTGTTGTNTATGTGGAGTCTGCGTCTCTATCATCATCACGGTGGCTAGGAGATGTTGACTACCTCGCCTGGCAGGAGGATCGTGGGTTCGATCCTGACCGACAATATTTGGAGTCTGCGTCTCTCTCTCATCATCACGGTGGCTAGGAGATGTTGACTACCTCGCCTGGTATGCAGGAGGTCGTGAGTTCGATCCTGACCCTGACAATGCCTGCTGCTGTATATGTGGAGTCTGCGTCTCTCTCATTATCATGGTGGCTAGAGATGTTAACTCCCTTGCCTGGTATACAGGAGGTCGTGGGTTAGATCCCGACCCTGACACCTGCTGCTGTATATTTGGAGTCTGGTCTCTCTCATCTCATCATCACGGTGGATAGGAGATGTTGACTACCTCGCCTTACGGAGGTCGTGGTTCGATCCTGACGACTGCCTGCTGCTGTTGTTTTGGAGTCTGCGTCTCTCTCATCATCACGGTGGCTAGGAGATGTTGACTACCTCGCCTGGTCTACAGGAGTCGTGGTTCGATCCTGACCCTGACACCTGCTGCTGTATATTGGAGTCTGCGTCTCTCTCATCTCATCATCACGGTGGCTAGGAGATGTTGACTACCTCGCCTGGTGTACAGGAGGTCGTGGTTCGATCCCGACCCTGACGCCTGCTGCTGTATATTTGGAGTCTGCGTCTCTCTCTCATCATCACGGTGGTTAGGAGATGTTGACTACCTCGCCTGGTCTACAGGAGGTCGTGGGTTCGATCCTGACCCTGACACTGCTGCTGCTGTATATTTGGAGTCTGCGTCTCTCTCTCTATCATCATCACGGTGGCTAGGAGATGTTGACTACCTCGCCTGGTCTACAGGAGGTCGTTGGTTCGATCCGACGATGCCTGCTGCTGTATATTTGGAGTCTGCGTCTCTCTCATCATCACGGTGGCTAGGAGATGTTGACTACCTCGCTTGGTCTACAGGAGGTCGTGGGTTCGATCCCGACCNTGACACCTGATGCTGTATATTTGGAGTCTGTGTCTTTCTCTCAATCATCACGGTGGCTAGGAGATGTTGACTACCTCGCCTGGTCTACAGGAAATCGTGGGTTCGATCCCGACCCTGACGATAGCTGCTGTTGTTTGTGGAGTCTGCGTCTCTCTCTCTCATCATCACAGTGGCTAGGAGATGTTGACTACCTCGCCTGGTCTACAGGAGGTCGTGGGTTCGATCCCGACCCTGACGATGCCTGCTGCTGTTGTTTTGGAGTCTGCGTCTCATCTCATCATCACAGTGGCTAGGAGATGTTGACTACCTCGCCTGGTATGCAGGAGGTCGTGGGTTCGATCCCGACCCTGACGATGCCTGCTGCTGCTGCTATATTTGGAGTCTGCGTCTCTCTCTGTCTTCCCCTAACTCTCTATTACCAGAGAGTGTAGTGTATAGTGTAGTGTGTAGTGTAGGTAGTAGTGTATAGTGTAGTGTCTGACCAGCTACTTGTGCTCAGGCTTGTTCCATCTTGCCCGGCCCCCTAGCTGCTACCGTAGGCGCACACAGGCTCAACATCCCGGTGGCTACAGTCAGCAGATGACAACACACCAGAGGTCGCAACCGGGTACCCGATACCCGTACCCTACCNGATACTCGGCTACTACCCGGCCGGGTACAGGTACCTGTTTGCGACCCTGGTGCGGCCGGGTGGGTACGGGTAAGGAATCAAAACCCGTTTGCGACCTCTGCAACACACCAGGCTCAACATCCCTGGTGAGTCGGTGCTGTCAGCAGCTGCCAACGCCGAACCCCGGGCGGAGGTTAACTAACCCGCAAAACTCAGCGTGTCTGAGCTTGGGGTGTGGAACTCCCGGTGGAGGAAATTCCACCAAAAAGAGTCTTACCTTCCACTTGCAACCAGGACCATCTCCAGTCGTCTTGACTATCTTGCCACTGGGTATAGATGGTGGCTGGTCGAGAGAGCGAGGTTGACGCTGCTCAAATCACCCTCGCTTCAATCCAAGTTCTCTGCGCGAGTCATGGCACTTTTTAAATCCTTTATATTAAGTTCACTTGCTTGCTTGCTTAGGACCGTGCAAATCTTTCGGTCGTTTTTTAACCCACTTCCCGTGATCCAATCGAGCTGACATTTTCCGCACAGACTCGTTGTGCGTGACAATTAATGTTCGTGAAATTTTTTTTCCAAAATTTTACACTTTTTACGACAAATATTTAATTACCAATTGCTTAATGCTGCCATGCAATCATCTGACCCATAGGTGGCAGCCATCTCAAGGCAGAGGACGAGAGGACTCTAGCCGCCACGCATATAAAGGATTTAGAGTGAAAAACTTTGTTTTTACGGGTTTACTTATTAAATCCTTTATATTAAGTTCGCTTGCTTGCTTAGGACCGTGCAAATCTTTCGGTCGTTTTTTAACCCACTTCCCGTGATCCAATCGAGCTGACATTTTCCGCACAGACTCGTTGTGCGTGACAATTAATGTTCGTGAATTTTTTTNCCAAAATTTTACACTTTTTAGGACAAATATTATATTTAATTACCAATTGCTTAATGCTGCCATGCAATCATCTGACCCATAGGTGGCAGCCATCTCAAGCCAGAGGACGAGAGGACTCTAGCCGCCACGCATATAAAGGATTTATAGTGAAAAACTTTGTTTTTACGGGTTATACTTGTTACCATCGTCATTATCCATGTCCTGTGGCGATGGGTGAGCGACGAAGCAACAGGCACGGATATGCTGGAAGCTGTAAGCTGCGAACCTGCACGCAGGCGGCTCAAGATATTGGTTGTTCCCTCAATGGACCGAAGCAGCAGTGAAGTCCGGCAGCACCCTGAGCGACTGAGCAGCCCTATTCAGGATCACACTACTCACCTCCGTAGCGAGGAAAGGGTTAGAACAGGTACCCTAAACATTGCCTGCTTCGAAACATCCTGGCCAGCCTACCGCAGCTGGCGGGATCCCATATTTGCGTCGAAAAAGATGAAGAAAAACAAATAAATGAAATTGACCAAAGTGATACCACCACTCGCTGCTGGCGCCTGGAATGTGCGCAACTTTGATGGACACATCTGTATCAACAAGACCTGGGAGACGCACCGCCCTCGTGGGCAGAGAGCCGGCCAGATACAACGTGGATGTTGCTGCCCTTAGTGAGACCCGACTGGCCGATACTGGACAGGTGACCGAAGTGGGTGCAGGTTACACATTCTTCTGGAGCGGACGAGGCCAGGAGGAGAGACGTGATGCTGGTGTTGGTTTTGTAGTAAAAGAAACACCTGGTCAACCAATTGGCAAGCCTACCCAAGGGGCTAAACGACCGTTTAATAACCTTAAAGCTCCACCTATTGGGTAAAAAGTATAACCCGTAAAAACAAAGTTTTTCACTATAAATCCTTTATATGCGTGGCGGCTAGAGTCCTCTCGTCCTCTGGCTTGAGATGGCTGCCACCTATGGGTCAGATGATTGTCTGCAGTATTAACAATTGGTAATTAAATATTTAATTTGTTTTCCTAAACAGTGTAAAATTTTGGAAAAAAATTTCACGAACATTAATTGTCTCGCACAACGAGTCTGTGTGCAAAATGTCAGCTCGATTGGATCACGGGAAGTGGGTTAAAAAACGAGCGAAAGATTTGCACGGTCGAAAGCAAGCAAGCAAGCGAACTTAATATAAAGGATTTAAAAAGGAAGCCACCATCATCAGTGCCTATGCCCCTACCATAACCAACTCTGACGAGATCAAAACCAAGTTTTATAATGACTTGGAAGTCATTATTGCTGCCACAGCCAGCTCGGACAAACTCCTGATACTTGGTGACTTCAACGCCAGAGTTGGAAGTGACCATCGATCATGGAATGGAGTCATAGGTGCACATGGCATTGGAAAATGTAACAGCAACGGTCTTCACCTGAGGACGGCTGCGTGCGTTGTAGCCGAAACGTCGTGAGAATTATTTTATTATGTTTTATTTTTATTATTTCATTTCCCTTCTACGTGACTTTACCAAAAATAGTTTAGTTGAACTTATATCCAGTGGTAACCGGGGATCGAACTTAATTCGTTCCGGAAGGCCATTCGAACACCGGTTTGTTCGAACACCGAATTAATTTTCCCCGTGAGAATTCACTTAAATGACATTAGTTGGTTCCAGACGCGAGAAATCTCACGTTATAAAGCATTTCTACACGGAGTTTACAGTAATTACATGCATAAAATCATGCAAAAAAACAAGCAACACATAAATAAATGGAATTAATCTTTGGAATAAATTAAATAAATGAACATTGACTTCACTTTACCTGTCGTAAGGAGAGTTGATGGCTTGAGTGGAAGGTGGTGAGGAGGAGGAGGTGGTGGTGGTGGTGGTGTTATTGTTTGGAAGGGAAGTCCCCTTCGTCTGGGCAAGCGTCATGCACGTTGGCCACACGCGTCTCAGCCGTACGGGTTATTTCAAGTCGCGATTGCCTCGTTCGACCTCCGAATTTCGTTCGTTTTCCGGGGCAAAAAATGTTCGGAAATATCGTTCTGAACACCGATTTGTTCGAGTTCTTGTGCGTTCGATCTCCGAGGTTCGACTGTACTTGTTAAATATATTTCACCATTTCGATTTAAAGCTTCTTTCGTGACTGCAGGGATTCATCTTCTTGGTTCTTTCGGTAAAGTCACGTAGAAGGGAAATAATAAAATAATAAAAATTAAACATCATTTGCAAATTATTTTGTCAAGGCGCTCTCCCCCTTCCAACCCAGCAGCTTAAATAACGCTCCAAGCCTGGTGGTGTTTCATTCAGACGCTGTCTCCCCGACAGACCTGTTCTTCACCTGAGGACGGCTGCTTGCGTTGTGGCCGAAACGTCGTGAGAATTATTTTATTATGTTTTATTTTTATTATTTTATTACTTCCCTTCTACGTGATGACTTTACCGAAAGAACAAGAAATTTCACCATATGAGGTCCACGGAGCGATGTAGCTCTTTTGCAGAAGCGACCTTGCTTCACAAATGATCGCTCAACCAAGTTGCTTTCATTATCATCATCACTTGGAAATGTATAGCAGCAGTCAAATACTCTAAACGCGTGATGTTAAGTCTAAATGTGCAGGGAAAAACGGAGGACCCGGAGAAAAAAATCCACGTGACCACCACGGGGAGACAGAAAGAGAGACGCAGACTCTAAATATACAGCAGCAGGCGTCAGGGTCCGGATCGAACCCACGACCTCCTGCATACCAGGCGAGGTAGTCAACATCTCCTAGCCACCGTGATGATGATAGAGAGAGACGCAGACTCCACATCTACAGCAGCAGCAGCAGGGTCTGGATCGAACCCACGACCTCCTGCACACCAGGCGAGGTAGTCAACATCTCCTAGCCACCATGATGATGATGAGAGAGAGACGCAGACTCCACATCTACAGCAAGAGGCGTCAGGGTCTGGATCGAACCCATGACCTCCTGCATACCAGGCGAGGTAGTTAACATCTCCTAGCCACGTGATGATGATGAAGAGAGACACACGGACTCCAATTATACAGCAGGCGTCAGGGTCGGATCGAACCCACGACCTCCTGTGTACCAGGCGAGGTAGTCAACATCTCCTAGCCACCGTGATGTGATGAGAGACGCAGACTCCACATCTACAAGGTGTCAGGGTCCGGATCGAACCCACGACCTCCTGCATACCAGGCGAGGTAGTTAACATCTCCCAGCCACCGTGCCCATGTGACCCCTGCCCACTGCTGTAAAAAATTTCAAGCCCCATCGATTCCTCCTCTTCCTGTAAATGAGGCGATGCTGAAATTAAGCATGCAACGTGGAACGGCTGTCAACCACAATCGGTGGGAAAAGTTGGTCCAATCAATAATCGTTGCCCAACGTTGGGGCGGTGGTGGCTTGTTAACTACCTCGCCTGTATGCAGGATCGTGGGTTCGATCCTGACCCTCTCATCACATCACGGTGGCTAGGAGATGTTGACTACCTCACCTGGTATGCAGGAGGTCGTGGGTTCGATCCCGACCCTCTCATCATCATCACGGTGGCTAGGAGATGTTAACTACCTCGCCTGGTCTACAGGAGGTCGTGGGTTCGATCCTGACCCTCTCATCATCATCACGGTGGCTAGGAGATGTTAACTACCTCGCCTGGTCTACAGGAGGTCGTGGGTTCGATCCTGACCCTGCTGTTGTATATTTGGAGTCTGCGTCTCTCTCTCATCATCATCACGGTGGCTAGGAGATGTTGACTACCTCACCTGGTATGCAGGAGATCGTGGGTTCGATCCTGACCCTCTCATCATCATCACGGTGGCTAGGAGATGTTGACTACCTCACCTGGTATGCAGGAGGTCATGGGTTCGATCCCGACCCTCTCATCATCATCACGGTGGCTAGGAGATGTTGACTACCTCGCCAAGTATGCAGGAGGTCGTGGGTTCGATCCTGAACCTCTNCTGTTGNATCATCATCACAGTGGCTAGGAGATGTTGACTACCTCGCCTAGTATACAGGAGGTCGTGAGTTCGATCCCGACCCTGACGCCTGCTGTATATTTTGAGTTTGTGTCTCTCATCATCATCACAGTGGCTAGGAGATATTGACTACCTCGCCTGGTATGCAGGAGGTCGTGGGTTCGATCCCGACCCTGAGGCCAGCTNTATATTTGGAGTTTGCGTCTCTCTCATCATCATCACGGTGGCTAGGAGATGTTGACTACCTCGCCTGNTCTACAGGAGGTCGTGGGTTCGATCCCGACCCTGACGCCTGCTGCTGTATATTTGGAGTTTGCGTCTCTCTCTCATCATCATCACGGTGGATAGGAGATGTTAACTACCTCGCCTGGTATGCAGGAGGTCATAGGTTCGATCCCGACCCTGATTCCTGCTGTATATTTGGAGTTTGCATCTCTCTCTCCTCGTGGTCGCGTGGATTTTTATCCGGATCCCTCCATGTTTAGAATCAATCTCACGCCTTCAAAGTGTTTGGCTGCTACAAATGTCGTGTCACGGTTAGCGCGCTGCGCAAGAACCCGGCGACCCGAATTCGACTCCCGCTCACTGCAACACTGGTGACGATTATCCGAACCGGTGCTGGGCCCCCCCCCCCTAGGTCGACTTGGCCTCAAATGACTTCTTGAGTGCGATGTGTAAACATCGCCACTGGGGAGACAAAGGTGACAGGGGCGGGCGTGGTGCTGGACACCCACCCCCGCTTCGTGTACCTTAATAGGCGCTGCTGCAACTCGCTACCAACAGCACTTTCCCCGACAGTCTGTTAAGAATACACGCCGGTGTGGGGGGGGGGGGATCTTTGTCGTTTTGGTGGTCTGTGCAGCAGTAGCAGCAGCAGGAATCGCCATGCACCAGTGCGACCAGTGCGTGTACAACACGGACAACCGTGGCTCCTTCAACAGCCACCGGCGGACACACACGGGCGAGAAACCGTACGTGTGCGCCGTCTGCGACAAGGCCTTCACCCAGTCGGGCAACCTGCACAACCACCAGAGGACCCACACGGGCGAGAAGCCCTACAAGTGCGAGGTCTGCGGCAAGGCGTTCACCGTCTCGGGGGCCCTCAACAACCACCAGAGGACGCACACGGGCGAGAAGCCGTACAAGTGCGTCGCGTGCGGAAAGGCGTTCACCCAGTCGGGCGCCCTGCACAGCCACCAGAGGACCCACGCGGGAGAGAAGCCCTACAAGTGCACCGTGTGCGGCAAGGCGTTCACCCAGTCGGGCGCCCTGCACAGCCACCGAAGGACGCACACGGGCGAGAAGCCGTACAAGTGCGACGTGTGCGGCAAGGCGTTCACGCAGTCGGGCAACCTGCACAAGCACCAGGTGACCCACGCGGCGGTCCTGTTCACGCCCCTGAACTTTATGGAGCAGAAGATGAAAAACTGAGGATTGTTTTTTGTTGTTTTTAGCCCCCGTTGCTGCCTGCCCCCCCCAACACCGCCCCCCACCACCACCACCCCCCCCGCCCCCTCCATCCCCACCCACGCTGACTGGCGTTAGCGGTTAGTACTATGGACGCATCGCCACGCGAGACACCATTGTGGGTCCGTTCCGGGTCAATGTTGTGTCCCTTACCCCCCCCACCCTTTGCCATAATCGCGTCACTATAAATGTGTGTCGTCGTTAAACCCACCGCCGCCACCACCACCACCCGACATGGCCGATCGGGAAAGGCTTGTGTCGCGTAAAACTAAACACGTGGCCCAATTAGTAACTGATTTTAACCTTGATAATTGTTTTTTTACCCTTCAATCTGGCAACAAAACTGACACCTTTTTTATTTTTTGTCTTGAGTTGTGCGCCTTTTGGCGTCATCTGGTCCATATTTTTTACTGGCAAATGAGGTTCCAATGGTGGTTTTAACCGGTTGCGTATTGGAGGGTAAAACCCGCGGACATCAACATTCACGTGTCGAGTAGCCGGTGACGTTTTGCCGTCGCGATGACAACAACGACCCGGGCCTCATCGGGGCGATTTCGCCAGAATTGTGAACGAAGTCTCTTCCACCTGTTTCGCTCTGAAATAGACGGGGGGGGTGGGGGGGGGCGTAGGAGTTAAAGGTGGTGTCATCGCCACAATGCCACCAGCCAACAGCGCTAAAACCGACCTCCGGTTTTAGCAGCGGTCGGGCGTGCGTGTGACGCAACAAAAAACTACTTCAGGAACATTTCCACCCGGCGATGAGATTTCGGATTATCATTTTTTAAAATCCTTTATATTAAGTTCACTTGCTTGCTTGCGCGCTTACGACCGTGCAAATCTTTCGGTCATTTTTTAACCCACTTCCCGTGATCCAATCGAGTTGACATTTTGCACACAGACTCGTTGTGCGTGACAATTTATTTTCGTGAAAAATTTTCCATAACTTTACACTTTTTAGGAAATTTTTTTTATATTTAATTACCAATTGCTTAATGGTGGCAGGCAATCATCTGACCCATAGGTGGCAGCCATCTCAAGCCAGAGGACGAGAGGACTCTAGCCGCCACGCATATAAAGGATTTATAGTGAAAAACTTTGTTTTTACGGGTTAATTTTTTTTTTTTTACTCTGGGTTGAGGGAAGGTTTCAAGATGGACTGTGAAACCAGCGCGGGGGCTCGTGCGACGCTTGTCGCAAACGCGTTTGCCGGTGGCGCCGTAAAGAATACAACACGACGGGCGGGTTTGGCTCTTCTGCCGTCAGAACCCTTGCGCGCGCGTGTGACGCTGTTGGGCAAGTGCTGTTAGCGAGCACCTATGGGGAGCGGTGGTGTGGTAGCGGTTAGCGCTACGCCGCGCTACGAACCCGATCCCCCAATTCCCGCTCACGGCAACCGCCAGTGACGATTATCTGAACCGGTCCTGAGTCTCCCCTAGGTCGACCAGCGTAAATGAGTCCCTGGTTTGGTGTGTAAACATCGCCACTGGGGAGACAAAGGTGGCCGGGCTTGGTGCTGGCCACCCGCCCCCTCGTGTGCCGTGCTGGCCTTAATAGGTGCTCGCTAACAGCACTTGCCCCAAGAGTCTGTTAAGGCGACACGGGGGATCATTGTGTGACGCTGGGGACGCTTCCCAGCGTTTAAAATGATTTGAACTTTTGAGACTGAAAAAAATGTATGTTTTTTCGACAACGTCATTGTCTTCGTGTTCTATACAGGGAGCCCTCTGCTTACAAACGAGTTCGGTTCCAGAGGTCTGTTCTCAAGTCCAACTTTACTCCCGTCGATTCCAAACACTTTGTACAGCTTGTACACAAAATACGGGGAATGGCTTTAAAAGTTGTATCATCTCCTGCAGACGTAGATGCCACTGGTTCTTCACGTTCTGCAGATGTAGATGCCACTGGTTTTTAATGTTCTGCAGATCTAGACTCCACCAGTTAGTCATGTTCTGCAGATGGAGATGCCACTGGGTCTTCATGTCCTGTAGATGTAGATGCCACTGGTTCTTCACGTTGTGCAGATGTAGATGCCACGGGTTCTTCATGTTCTGCAGATGTAGACGCCACTGGTTCTTCACGTTCTGCAGATGTAGATGCCACTGGTTCTTCACGTTCTACAGATGTAGATGCCACTGGTTCTTCATATTCTGCAGATGTAGATGCCACTGGTTCTTCATATTCTGCTGATGTAGATGCCACTGGTTCTTCACGTTCTGTAGATGTCTCGGGTTCGTCACGTTCTGCAGATGTAGATGCCACTGGTTCTTCACGTTCTGCAGATGTAGATGCCACTGGTCTTCACTTCTGCAGATGTAGATGCCACTGGTTCTTCACGTTCTGCAGATGTAGATGCCACTGGGTCTTCACCTTCTGCAGATGTAGATGCCACTGGTTCTTCACGTTCTGCAGATGTAGATGCCACTGGTTCTTCACGTTTTGCAGATGTAGATGCCACTGGTTCTTCACGTTCTGTAGATGTAGATGCCACTGGTTCTTCACGTTCTGTAGATGCCACTGGTTCTTCACGTTCTGTAGATGCCACTGGTTCTTCACGTTCTGCAGATGTAGATGCCACTGGGTCTTCACCTTTGCAGATGTAGATGCCACTGGTTCTTCACGTTCTGCAGATGTAGATGCCACTGTTGTCTTCACGTCCTGCAGATGTAGATGCCACTGGTTCTTCACGTTCTGCAGATGTAGATGCCACTGTTGTCTTCACGTCCTGCAGATGTAGATGCCACTGGTTCTTCACATTCTGCAGATGTAGATGCCACTGGTTCTTCACATTCTGTAGATGTAGATGCCACTGGTTCTACATAACATACGGACAGGTTTGTTCGTATCTCTGGAAGTTCGTAAGTCGTACATAGCAGTTCTGCAGCTGTGTCACTTACCTCCGTTAATTCTGATTTAATGACCCCCCTCCCCCGCTGATCGCATCTCCATCGCACTGACGAACAGATGCGATCACCTCCCGATGAGTAGGAGGTCGTGGGTTCCATCTCGAACCCTGACGACGCCGTTGTACATCTGGAGTTCACGTGGTCTCTTTCTTTCGCCCCGTGAAGGTCGCGTGGATTTTCTCCGATGTCCTCCAGGTTTCCCCTCCACGTCTTTGATTGAACGTCACACATTTCGAATATTTGGCTGCTGATACTAATGTCCACGTGATGATGGTGATGACGATAAATCCTCCTGCGATTTTGCGCCCCTCCGCGTTGAGAATCGACGCTACGTTCGGATTCCTATCTTCGTCGCTTTGAATTCCCACGTGTGATGACGACGAAAACGACGACGACAACGACGACGTCATCCGCTGTCGGACGACGTTGGTGATGAGCTCGCGTCGAGTGTGGCCAGGTCTCCTTTGAGCAAGATCTAACGGCTCGGTTGGCCTTGCCTGTGAAATAGAATTAGATAGCTAAAAGCAAGTTTTTTGAGCGACCTCGGAACATCACCCAGAGGTCAGTCTGAGCTGCCGAACGGACTTTGCGGGATTGGCTTACGGGACGACGGCTACGACGACGACGAGGGGGCTCGGAGGAGTTGCCGTTGAAGCCGAAACCGAACAGGTCACCAATCTGTCTCCGCGTCGTGGTTTCAATAAACGTGCGAGCGTGACCAAGCTGCGGCGTCCGTGTCGTTCGCGCTCTCTCCGTCGGTGCGCCGTCGCGGGCGACGGTTTGCAGTTTGGCGCCACGTGGGCGAGGAGATGTTAACTATTCTTAGGTTTTTTCGGTAAAGTCACCATGTAGGTAAAACATTAAAATTAATAAAAGTAAAATAAAAATCACGACGTTTCGGAGGCAACACAAGCTTCCGTCTTCAGGTGGAACCTTCACAGCCACGACAGCTGTATCAAGTATCACCTACGTGACTTTACCGATAAACCTAAGAATATGAATCCTTGCAGTCACGAAAGCTTCAAATCTAGAAGAGATATTAACTCTACTAACAGGAACCTCATTTGTCAGTAAAAAATATGATAATTGTTTTTACCCTTCTATCTGGCAACAAAACTGACACTTTTTTACAAGGAGTCATGTTTGCATAGACCACAATACCTGCAGTCATAATTCAAACAAAAAACACAACTCTGATAATGTGCACTGTCCTTGAAGTTGATTGGTCCACACCCGAGACAGCTTTCCTTAGAGCCCAGTCTCACATGGGTTGGACCAGATGACGCCAAAAGGCGCACAACTCAAAGACAATGCACCATCAGAGTATGAGAGCTCGGGGCAAGCATCTACACTATGGGAACCTAATTTGCCAGTAAAATATGATAATTGGTTTTTACCCTTCTATCTGGCACAAACTGACACCTTTTTACAAGAATCATGTTTGCATAACCACAATACCTGCAGTCATAATTCAAACAAAAAACATAGCTCTGATAATGTGTGCACTGTCCTTGAAGTTGATTGGTCCACACCCGGGACAGCTTTCCTTAGAGCCTCGTCTCCATGGGTTGGACCAGATGACGCCAAAAGGCGCACAACTCAAAGCAATGCACCTTCAGAGTATGAGAGCTCGGGGTAAGCCTTTTCACCATTGGAACTCATTTGCCAGTAAAAAATATGATAATTGGTTTTACCCTTCTATCTGGCACAAAACTGACACCTTTTACAAGGAATCATGTTTACATTAACCACAATACTCAAAATGCAACAAAAAAACTGATAATTTATGCATTNTCTGGAAACTCATTGNTCCCACCAAAGACAGTCTTTCCTTAGAGCCTGTAGAGTCTCATATNGTGTTCGACCAGATGACGCCAAAGAGGCGCACGGTTCAAAGTCAACGCCTATAGAAAAAAAAAGGGGAAAAACCCCTATTAGTATATTTTGGTACTGGCAAAGGAGGCCTCGTGATGAGATGTTAACTGCCTTGCCCGGTATCAGGAGATCTGGGCTCGATCGACCGCTGACGATGCCTGCCGCTGATTGGCATACGCTGCTCTCTCTTTCCCCCCGTGGTTACGTGGATTCTCNGGTCCGGTGCTTTTTAATCCTTTATATTAAGTTCGCTTGCTTGCTTACGACCGTGAAATTTTGGTCGTTTTTTAACCCACTTCCCGTATCCAATCGAGCTGACATTTTCCACAGACTCGTTGTGTGGACAATTAATTTTCGTGAAAAAATCTCCAAAATTTTACACTGTTTAGGGAAAACAAATTAAATATTTAATTACCAATTGTTAATACTGCAGACAATCATCTGACCCATAGGTGGCAGCCATCTCAAGCCAGAGGACGAGAGGACTCTAGCCGCCACGCATATAAAGGATTTTAGTGAAAAACTTTGTTTTTACGGGTTATACTTTTTACCTCCACGTTTATAACAGTAATGACGTACATTTGTAAGGCGCCGTGACAGGATGAAATTAATCCGTGACAGAGTGAATTATAGATTATGTTGAGATCATCATGTCGGAAGCAAGCCAATCGGTGTCAAGGGCGGCCTAATGTGGGCTTCTAGATTTGAAGCTTTCGTGACTGCAAGATCCATACTCTTAGTTTTTTCGGTAAAGTCACCGTGTAGGTAAAAATGAAATGA
>MU249643.1:2185056-2224336 GCA_018977245.1 Lethenteron camtschaticum | reverse complement strand
ACCCCGTAACCCACGACCCCGCGCTGACCCCTGATCCTCCACCGTCAGCGCCCGTCACCACCTACACAGCCAATCATCACGCACTGTGCATACGATCCTTAATCCCAGCGCGTATCACCTCTACATCACCCCCTCCCACATAGCTTGCAGCCGGCCGGCTGTTAACCTACAACACATCATAACGCAACGCAGTAATAAAGAACTCCACATCCCAGTGTGCCCCGTACACAACAACAACAACAACATAACACAACCTTAAATATGAAGCAATATACAGCCCGACGAACAACACAATAAAAGCGAACACCGTAAAACGAACGCGCCAAGTGTCACTGTGACCCACGCAGTGCCGAGGCGCTCCGGCTGCCTCGACTCCGCACGTGGTAGGTTACACAAAGTAGCGCGACCTAGCGCGAGTCCGTCTGGCCGGTCCGTCGTACGGAACGGGACGTTGTCGACCGTCCGGTGTCTCCGGCAGCTCTAGACGGCACGGGTCGGGCCTGGAAGGACCGGCCCCGCCGTGAAGATCCGGCCGCCGGTGGTCGGCAGCAGTCAGTTCCGAGACACCTGGGAGCGGATCAGGCGGAGACATGTGAGGAGCAGGCAAGGACAATTCCCCCTCAGGGTCGTCGGTCACGTCACATGCCCGGCCCTCACGACACAAGGGGAGGCCATACGGAGGCGAGAACGGTTTCAGTCGGGAGGGGTGGACGTACCAACGGCGTTTTCCCCATTTGATCTGAACGCACTGGGGCGTGCAACCCGCACGACCTCCACGGGTCCCCGCCACGGCTTCAACAATTTAGGCGACGTGGCCAAAGGTGCCTGAGGCAATGCAGCCAGGCCTTGTCACCTGGTTCCCAATTGTGCACGGACACCTTCCGTGCCCGCAACCGCTCGTTCGCAATTTGGCGAGCCCGCGAATTAAGCCGTGCGGCCTCCCTTGCCTCTGTCAGTTTATGAATATTAAATTTAATATGCTCTGCCAATTTAGAATTAGTTCGTGGTGCGGGCAGATCCAGCTGCGTTTCCATGGGCGGGTCGGCTTCCCGGCCGTACATTAGAAAAAACGGGGAAACCCCGTAGCTGCATGGGGGCCATTCTATACGCGGCAAGGACCCCAGGGACCTGCAGGTCCCAATCAACATGCGACTCACACACCTCTGGCACAGCATAGAGGTCAATGTCCTGTTAAGCCTCTCCACCATCCCGTCTGTCTGCGGTGGTACGGGGAGGTACGCACCTTTTTGGTACCCAACAGGTCGCACACCTCCTGCAGTAATTTACTCGAAAAATTTTTCCCTTGGTCAGTCAGCAAGCGTTCGGGAGCCCCCTTGTCCAGGACGTAGCCCTGGACAAAGGCGTCCGTCACAGCCGCCGCCGACTGGTTGGCGAGTGGCCACGCCATAGGCCACCGGTAAAATATTCGACCCCCACCAACAGTACTTATTACCCCTAGGCGTGACCGGAAAGGGCCCCAGAATATCGAGTGCAACGAGCTCGTTAATGCGCGAGACCTGAATAGATTGCAGCGTGGATTAGCTGCCACGGGCGGTGGTTTCCGTCTGGCGCACTCAACACAACCCTTCAGAATATTCACCACGTCACCCCCATTCCCGGCCAATAATAGTCACGCTGAAGCAGGGCAAGCGTTTTGTTAACTCCCAAATGCAAGAGGCGTTCGTGTGCGGCCAAGACAACCTTCCCCTCACAGCAGAAGGCACCACAATCGAATGCCGCCGGGACAAACTGTCCCATCTCATCAACAGGCCCTGCTTAAGCTCGTAGGAGCCAGTTCGGTCGTGGCTACCTTCGGAACCCTCCGTCTTCCGGCGCAATGCCAGCAGGGAGCTGTCCGCCATTTGGAGACGGCCCCACTCAATCAACGACAGTGAGAGCAGCGAGTCCTGACCCCCTGGGTAGCGGGACCATCCCCAATTGGTGTGCTCGCGGTCGTAACCGGAGGTTTACAGCGCGCCGATCCCGATAAGCACGCACATTTGTGACAAGGCAACAACCGCGACAGGGCATCGCATTCGTGTGTCGCAACCCTTTACGGTACGTAGTCGTGAACTGATAGTCCTGGAGGACTTCCAACCACCGCGACAATTGGCCCGAGGCTGGGCAACCGTAATGAATACTGGAGCGCCGCATGGTCCGTCCGGACCGTGAAATGACGACCATAGAGATATGGCCTGAATTGTTGTACAAAAAAAACAATGGCAAGTAGTTCACGACGGGTGACGCAGTAGCGCTGCTCTGCCGGCGACAACACCCTGCTACCATAGGCGACCACCCGTTCGACCCCTCCAATGACTTGGGACAGCACCCCCCCAATGCCCGTGTTGCTAGCATCCGTGTCTAGCAAGAAGGGACTCTCAAGTCCGGATAGCGCAAGGGTGGGGCCCTTACCAAGGCGTCCCGGAGGAGCAGAATGCAGCCTCCTCCTCCGGTCCCCACCGGAACTTCACTCCTTTTGCCGTTAAAGCGTGCAAGGCTTTGCAATGGTGGCGAAGTGCTCAACGAATCGGCGATAATACGAAGCAAAACCGATGAAACTGCGCACGTCTGACACTGACGTGGGCGTCGGCCACGAACTGACACAGTCCGTCTTCGCAGGATCGGTAGAAATCCCCGAAGAGTCGACAATGTGACCCAAGTACCTCACGGATTTACGAAAAAGATGGCATTTGGCCGGTTTAAACTTTAATTTAGCCGATCGCATTCGCAAGAACACCCCTCTCAATCGCTGGAGGTGTTCTTCGAACGTTTTACCGAAAACAATGACATCGTCAAGGTAAATGAGGCACGTTTCCCACTGCAAGCCCGACAAAACCATTCCATAAGACGCTGAAACGTCGCAGGAGAGGAGTGAAGTCCCATGGGTAACCGGTTAAACTGAAACAGGCCCCCTGGAGTCCGGAATGCAGTCTTAGGCTTAGACTCCTCGTCGAGTGGCAACTGCCAAAATCCGGACAATAAATCAAGAGTCGAAAAGTATCGCGCACCGGACAATGCGTCGAGAGACTCGTCCATCCTGGGGAGCGGATACGCGTCGGCCACCGAGATCTTATTCAGGCGGCGGAAATCGACGCAAAATCGCAGGGACCCGTCCTGCTTTTAACGAGCACAATAGGTGCTCCCCAAGGACTGGAAGAAGGCGAAATAATGTCGGCTTCCAGCATATCGTTAACTGCCGACTGAACATGTTCCTTCTCAGCAGGACTCAGTCGGAAGGGATTTTGCCTGACCGGTGCCGCATCGCCCGTTTCAATGTGGTGGCGTAGCAGGTCCGTGCATCCGATATCATACTTATGTTTACTGAAGACATCCGAAATTCAATCAGCAACCCGCGCAACGCGCCCAACTGTACCGTTGACAAATCGTCAGAGTCCGCGCACAGCATATCAATCCAATCTAGGTCCTCCTTTGATGGTACGCTATTCGTGGGCTCGGATCAACCTGCGCAACCAGCCTCTCCTCCGCAGGGACCCGTGCCGCGTGAGCCAGCACGGTGCCCTGCTGAATGACGGCCGGCCGCGCCTCAGCGTTTAAAACCATGACAAACGGATCCCTGTCTGCCCCAACCAAAGTGTGAGCCACCGATAAATCGAGACCTCCAACAGCCCTATTAGAAGGACCCAAAAGCATGGCCTGTTCCGAGGCCTCCTTCCCCATGGCTTCCGTAACCGGAGGGGAATCAACATTTGTGAACCCGGGGCACGTGCACGGTCTGTGTTGCTAACGCCTGAATGGTAGCGCACGCCGTCCGAATTACATTAGGGCTCGTCAAAATGAAATACGGCGACCCGATGGTAGTTCAATGCAACGCTGATCAATGAGAATTTTGATGGGCATTTTCGCCAAAAAATCAGTGCCCAATAGGCAAGGAACCGCCAGGGAAGATGAAACGAAAACGGGTCCCGACAATTTGATATCACCAATGCAAATGGACGCCCTAATCTGACCGATAATGCCCAACGATCCCCGTTAGCGGCGTAAATGGCACATCCACCGGAAGAAGCGGACGACATTGTACCGGGAGAATATTATAATGAGATCCGAAATAATAGTCGCCGATGCCCCCGTGTCCACTAACACCCTGACCTCGACCCCATCAATCGATCCGGTAACGACGGATGAACCCGCTGAGGCAGCCACAATTCTGTGCCCCAATTCCGACCATTTAATGTCTCCCCGGTCCCGGCCGAACCCCCCTCTCCGAACCGAATCTCCGAACTCTACTCGGCTCTCCCTCGTCGCAACGCGACGACCCATACGTGTCGAGTATGCGGGCCAAGCATGTGAGGTGCCGCGACTTGCCGGGGTTTGCAGTGATGACTTGGGGCCTTGGTCGTCGTCCAGCCGAGGTCCCATGGCGCGCTGACGTGGGGCACGGCAACCGGAGGCCACGTGGCCACGAAGGCCGCAGTTATAGCAGGTGATGACAGTAGTCGGAGATCTCGGTTGCTCCAGCTTGCGGGCCGCTCGCAGAGGCGAACGACCCCCGACCTCCAGTCCCCCGCTCGTCCCGCGATGAACGCGTCCTCTCGTGGGCTGACGACTTGGGGCACGGTGTCAACCGGACCCGGAGTTGAGGCCACGGCAGCGTTGCAGACGACCCCTGCTTTCGTTGAAGGACCTCGTGCGCTTGCATGCTCGTGGCGACCCGTAATGAAGAAATATCGGTGTCGTCGGCCGTGTTGATGGGGACCCCCAGGTCCTGCGCCAACTTGAGCAGCTGCTCCAAAACCATCGCATCTTGGCCCTCCTCGTCCATACGAGGGAACGCGGCGTCAGCGAGAGCGAGCAACGCCGTGCGGTAGGCGAGCACGGTCTCCGTGTCCGCCTTCCGTCTTGCGTAGAAATGATGGCGGCACGCCGAGGGAGGACCGTAGACTTTTGCCATGAGAGCCAGCGCATCCTTGAGCGTGGAGCGGTCCGACCTGCGTGCGGACGTGAAGGCCGCGAGCGCGTTGTCGTCCAGCATGGCAGGCAGTGCCCGCAGTGCCGTAGCGTCGGACCAGGCGGACATCTCTTGATGCGCCAAAAATCTGCGCTGAAATAGGCTCCAATCCCCGCCTTCCGCCTTGAATGCTGACAACGTGGGAAGGCGCTGCTGAAAGATAAAGTCGTCCTCCTCCTCGTGCTTCCTCTCTGCACCCCCGTCGGTGTGTAAGATGGCGGCCCCAGTCGCGGGTGTGTGATGGCGGTCCGCCGCGCGCGTTGGTGACGTCAGCGGCCGCGCATGGAGAACCGCTGCCACGTGGTGATGGCCGTTCCCGCCAAAAGTTGGAGCGGATGAAATGGCGGGAATCGCCAAATCGTTTTGGCGGGAATCTGCAGGGCGACCCTGTAGCACGTCGGCCGCCGTCCCCGCTCCTCCCGACGAGCTGATCTCCGCCAAGATGGACGCGGCGGCGAGCAGCAGGTCCGCCAGACGGGAGTGTGCCTCGCGAAGCACGGTGTCAGTCCCCCGTCGCTCGTCCGGCGCCGTCGGTGGATCCTGCCCCGTGGGCAGCTCCTCTTCCTCACCCCCTGATGCCCGCTGGCCCGCGTCGTCGAGGTTGTCCTCGTGGTCAATCCCGTGGGTCCGACGGTTCCTCCTTGTATCCATGCTTGGAGGACCGTTTCACTTCTGACGCCAGTTGAAGTATGGGAATTGACGGCAGGAACTTCTTGACGGGTAACACACTTTTATTAAATCCTTTAGGTATCACAATACAACGTGTGGTCTTCCTTCTTCCTCCGACACACTCCACTAATCTCGTGTAAGCTCTAGGCCTCTGGCTACACACCATATACTCGACTCGTGTAAGCCCTATGCCTCTGGCTACACAATACACTCGACTCGTGTAAGCCCTATGCCTCTGGCTACACAATACACTCGACTCGTGTAAGCCCTATGCCTCTGGCTACACAATACTCTCGACTCGTGTAAGCCCTATGCCCTGGCTACACATAATACATTCGGCTCGTGTAGACCTATGGCTACACCCACTACACTCGCCTCTGGGTTACACAGAGTCCCGGTCCCCTTAGGACAGCGGGGCTAGGTACCGCAGGGCTCTAGGTCTTCATCCCCGTCTTCATTCTTCGCTGGTTACACACTGCCCTTACGCCTGTGTGCATCCCCTTTTATAGCCCCTGCTCACGAGAGGCGGAGCTGATGCGTACTTCAGCATGAGCATCGCTCCTTAATGAACCAATCACGACGCACTCTCTCTACGATCCGGTTTCCCAGCGCGTGTTAACACTCCTCCACCAATCCCACCGCGCTGCCACCCGGTCACTCCCTCTCAGCATGTCACCGGTCCACAGCCAATCAGTACCCCGTAACCCACGACCCCGCGCTGACCCCTGATCCTCCACCGTCAGCGCCCGTCACCACCTACACAGCCAATCATCACGCACTGTGCATACGATCCTTAATCCCAGCGCGTATCACCTCTACACTAGTACAGCACGTGTTGGATGTGCGTTGGAGAGTAAACCCACTACAACATTTACAATTATAGTGTAGTGTATAGTGTAGTATTACTGGTAGGAACCTCCTGGTTACACCAGCCCACAGGGGATTATTGTGTCCGTCCGTCTGTCGTGCATCCAAAAATGGGAGGGGTGGGGCTGGGTGGAGAGGGGAGGGTGGGGAGGTGGGGAGTGGCTGGGTGGGGAGGGTGGGGCTGGGTGGGAGGGGTGGGGCTGGGTGGGGAGGGCTGGTCACCCCGTGGTGCCCTTATAAAACTCAACGTTTCACCTACTCATGCCGGCTTGTGCCCGCCCTCACAGTCGGCCATATTTGCTGTATACCCACGCCGCCGTTGACCCTGCAGGCCATTGACCGAGCAACCCAACGTTCCTACCAGCTCCCTCCGCAGGGATGTGTACTAGTGTTGCGCCATAATAAGGCGCTGTAGTCAGCTGACTTGCCGCCAGGCTCACGGGCCGACATGGGGCAGCCGTGAGAGAGCGATGTGCATAGGGGTTGACCGAAGGTCAAACGCCCGCCCCTCCGTGGCCGGAGGTTGACACCCCAAACCCCCCAGGGGCTGAGGGGGATGATGGCCCCCCTCCACTACCTAAGACCCCTTAAGAATTAAGGCCACCTCCCTGAAGGTTCTGGAGAGGGGGGGGGGTCATGAGGGGAGGTGTGACCCCGACCTGGGGATAAAAGGCCAGCCCTCGGTTACGGTCCTGGCAGTACTCACCAACTCAAGCTCGAAGACATCTGAAGATCTGAAGACTGGACCAGCGTACCCGTGGACCCTTAACCGTGGCTCTCGTGAGCCGGTTGTAACGGAGCCGAGGTCGCTTGGACCCCCTGGGACCCTCCCTGAGGCTCTCGCTAAACCGGGGTTGAAGTGGTCCAGGGCGAGTCCCGTACCCTGGGTGGGTCGGTCGGTCCAGCCTTCCCCTAGCCGCCGTCGCAAGGGACCGGCGTGTCATGTAGCCCGGAGTGGGTAGAGCACGCTAGAAAGGAGGCTGTCTCTACCCTTAGAATATCGAGTGGAAGGGGTCGTACCTCTCCGTGTTAATAGAGTAGTGGTTAACAGAGTAGCGTTAACAGAGTGTTAAGTATTTACACTATGAGACCTCCTTTACCAGTAGCAAAGTATAGTAATAGGTTTTTACACTTTTATCTGGTACAAAATCTGATACCTTTATACAAGGGTGAAAACTATTACTATATTTTGCTACTGGTAAAGGAGGTCTCATAGTGTGTAAATGCTTACCCGAGCTCTCAATACTCTGATAGTGAGCTGTTTTTTGAGTTGTACACTTTTTGGCGTCATCTGGTCCAACACCAATGGAGACTAGGCTCTAAGGAAAGCTGTCTTGGGTGTGGACCAATCAACTTCAAGGACAGTGCACATTATCATTATCAGAGTTGTTTTTGTTTGCATTTTGACTGCTTGTGTTGTGGTTATTGCAAACATGATCCCTTGTATAAAGGTGTCAGTTTTTGTACCAGATAAAAGGGTAAAAACCTATTACTATTAGAGTGTTAAGTGTTGTTCAATAAACGCGTTGCCTCCAGCAGATGTCTCCGTGTGGTTAGTCATAGGACACAGCACGAGTATAACAACATAACACAGGTAGGAACAACAGTTCCACACTGCCCACCAGGGATTACACAGGTCAACACACTTATTTCTGGCATAAGGTATTCCAACGATTTTAAGGTAATTTTGGGGTGCTGATTCCAAATCTGGCATCAGTTTTTGTCTATCACATCAGGTTTTTGAGATATCAAATATTGCATTTTCAATAAAAACTGCAGAAGAAAAATATTAAATAAATGTGGATATCTACATAAAATGATATAAGCACACTATCCTAAAAATACAGCACCATATTTTAACACTAAAGCAGTCACCGACTCGCAACAACTTGCAATCATAAGTGACAGAGTTAATTTCGGGTAAAATCAATGAAAATGGGGTATGCCGATAGCATAAAATGAGATGTGATAGAGCAAATCTGAGATCAGATTTGGAATCAGCACCCTGAATTAGTCTAGAACAGCTGCAAAGTCCAGGGCAGAATTTTTTTTTGTTGACCAGTGTTATTTGTCTGTCGTGCATAACCACGCCCTCGATTTGTATTTCATAGAGCGCTTCGGGCGGGCTCAGCACCACGTGACGCGTCACGCGGCTTGCGCCACGTGACACGGATCGCACGAGAACGCGCTGTCCAACCAAGTCCCTACCTGCCCACTCCGAAGGAACGTGTTATGGCGACAGTGGGTGTACTATACACAAGGGCTCACTAGAGGGCAGATTCCGGATGTCACGGAGGGTCGGGCAGAGGTCGCAACCGGGTACCCGATACCCGTACCCTACCCGATACCCGGCTACCCGTACCCGGCCGGGTACGGGTTCCCGTTTGCTACCCTGGTGCGGCCGGGTACGGTTACGGGTAGACCGTGAGTCACTGGTGAGTCACCGTTTGTCACTCATTTCCCAACGTCTTGTCTCTTCTCACAATTCAAGTTCCTAGAATCAACCCACCGCGCCTGCAACATGGCTTCATCCCAGAGGTCGCAATCGGGTACCCGATACCCGTACCCTACCCGTACCCGGCCTGGTACGGGTAGCGTACGGGTAGGGTACCCGTTTGCGACCCTGGTGCGGCCGGGTACAGGTACGGGTAAGGAATCAAAACCCGTTTGCGACCTCTGCGGTCGGGTCAGGACATGACAGTCTGGGTGAACCCACGAGAGCACGTGACCGGACGTGGGGACATGGGGGCCCCCAGAAGTGGGTGAGCGGGCCACGTGAGATGGACCCAGAGTCTTCGCGAAGGATCGAGAAGGGGGCGTGACCAGGGGTGGAGATAGAAGCCGAGCCCCGAGAGGGAGCGTGGCTGTTCAACCCGGGAAAGAAGTAGTCTTCTTCAATCCTCGCTCTTCAGTCTCCGTACACGAAGGCGTGTCGGCTGTTCTGGTTCAACCATATAGGGATTCCGTTCAAGTGGTGAGGTGGTTAGGAACGGTGGTGGCCACCACCTTACAGAGTTAAGGGGCCGTCCATAAATGACGTCACGCGATTTTGGACATTTTTGACCCCCCCCTCCCTCCTCGTCACACGACGTCACAGAAAGTCAAACCCCCCTCAAATATGACGTCACAAAGCTCTGCCCCCCCCACCCACCCAAAATAAAATCGCTTTAAACTATTGTCATTGTAGTGCGTATTTAATGTGGCGCTGCACTCTGATGTTGTAGGAGAAAACATTCATTAAAAGTATTTAAACACATTCCTGCAGAGGGAGCTGGTAGGAACGTTGGGTTGCTCAGTCAATGGCCTGCAGGGTCAACGGCGGCGTGGTGTATTCCGCAAATATGGCCGACTGTGAGGGCGGGCACAAGCCGGCGTGAGTAGGTTACACGTTGAGTTTTATAAGGGCACCACGGGGTGACCAGCCCCTCCCCACCCAGCCCATCCCTCCCCACCCCCCACCCAGCCCCACCTCCCCAGCCAACCCCTCCCACCCAGCCCCACCCCTCCCTCCACCCTCTCCACCCAGCCCCACCCCTCCCTCCACCCTCTCCACCCAGCCCCACCCCTCCCATTTTTCTTACTGGTAGGAACCAGAAGGTTCAACCATATAGGGATTCCGTTCAAGTGGTTAGGAACGGTGGTGGCCATCACCTTACATAGTTAAGGGGGCGTCCATAAATGACACGTGTTGTCTATATTTATTTAAAATTGGGCATTTTGATGTGACGTCACATTTCTCAAACCCCCCCCCCAGGTGTGTGACGTCATTTATGGACGGCCCCTAACCTGTAATGTACATAGTCGTTCGGAGTGGACGTAGTTAACCTTGGAACGTTGAATAGTGTTGGTTATTATTTGATGTAAAGCTTGTGTGACTGCAGGGATTCAAATTCTTGGTTCTTTCGGTAAAGTCACGTAGAAGGGAAACGATAAAATAATAAAAATGTAAGACAATAAAATTCTCACGACGTTTCGACTGCAACACAAGCAATCATCGTCAGGTGTGAAATCCACAGCAAGAAAATTTGAAATCCACTGCAAGAATTTTGTTTTACTGTGGATGTCACACCTGATGATGATTGCTTGTGTTGCAGTCGAAACGTCGTGAGATTTAAAAAAAAAATATTTGTTGTTTTATTTCCCTTCTCCGTGACTTTACCGAAATAACCAAGAATATAGTGTTGGTTGTGTTGGAGTATGAAACATGTTGACTCTGTCTTGGTGTGTGCCTTGATTAGAACCCACTACACTAGTACAGCACTCACTGGTTGTGCATTGGAGAGTACACTACGACATTTACAATTACAGGCAGTCCTCTACTTACGATGGAGATGCGTTACGACGACGCAATCGTAAGTCGAAAATATCGTAAGTCCAAGATGGCCTATAGCCTACCCAGGAGTCTTAAAGAATGGTGATAATTTAGCAAAACAGAGCAATTTACAGTACCGTACTGTATAAACTAGATACTGTGTGTATTTATTAATTACAATACAGTGATACCTCGGTTCACGAACGCTTCTGTTCACGAACAACTTGGTTCACGAACAGAAAAGTTCATAAAAATATGCTCCGGTTCACGAACTCCGCTTCGGTTCACGAACAGGAGCCGCGGCCATTTTAATGCTATTTCCAGGCTGTCACGTGGTCGTGACTTCCTGTAGGAAGATCGTGGAGAAGAAGAGACATAGAAATAAGTACTGCGAGTACTGTGAAGACACTTTGTGACTTTTTGCTTTTTGGTGTGCTTTTTAGCACATACAGTACTGTACTACTGTACTGTACAATACTGTACTTACTGTATTGTACAGTTCACCCGTTTGAGTGCTTACTGAAGTCATCTCAAGCAAGGTTAGTGTTCTATCTTTATACATTACTATACTGTACAGTACTAATGTGTATTGTCACTTGTTTCATATTTTTGTGCTTCAAAAACCAAAAAAAAAGGTCAGAACGGATTAACCGGATTTACATTGAACACTATGGGAAAATGTGCCTCGGTTCACGACCAATTCGGTTCGCGACCAGAGTCAGTTCACGAATTAAGTTCGTGAACCGAGGTATCTCTGTACTGTATTGCACAGTAAAATTAAAGTAAAAAAACAAGGTAAATTCTTAGCCTACCTATATGAACTGCAATTTCATAAAGTTTTTTCAGGAAACAATCCTATCTGCTATAAGAACTTTTAACACGCATTGAACGTATCGTATCGTGGTAACTCTAAAATGAAATCGCTAAAGCTACGTATCACACCATACATTGAACGTATCGTAACATATCATATTGTCCTGTACTCACCAAGATTCCGTCCGTCGTCTGCAGACTTCAACGATCTTAGGTTGTTGATGGCTACACTAACTTAGTTGTCGCAAGAGGATGGCGATGATAAGGTACCATGGGTGGAAAACCCCGATTTTTCCAGCGGCAGGCATCGGGTTTTTTCTTTAATACAATTGTAATAAGGTCGTGGAAGCGACTTCTGGAATCCGGTCTTTATTTGTCTTTCGTTCACAACACTCCCATCTTACTCCTTCACCCTGCTGACAGACAGCGTGAGAGGGAGAAACACGCGCGGCCACGTGGCAGCCTGGACCCCGCGTGGCCTACCCTCCGTTCGTTCCAGATCTGACGTGTTGTTCGTCTCCACCCCTTTTAATACCTGGGTCACGTGGTACCTTTCCACCAATCTGGTTAGCCTTTTGGAATCTTCGAGACTCCATGGTACGCTCCCAGGACCACACCCATGACTCATCCCCCCATTGGCTGTGGCTAAAGCCAGCAGAACCAATCCTCTACTTACAGATGTCACCTTCCCATTACGTCGGGCCACGCCATTAAGACTTCTCCCCATTGGCTATGGGCCAGGACCGGCAGAGCCAATCATCGTACGAGGTGTAATCCAACAGCAACCCGGATATGTCCTCACATTACACAATTAAACCCGATTTCGGGGAATTAAAACCTGGTTTAATGAATACGAAACTCTGATCCAAGGCTTAGGCTGCTTCCTCGTCGGTGCTATTATCGTACTCGGGGGCCGTCAGGCACGGGGTAGTCGTAAATGCGGCGGGCGGTTGGTCTTGATGAACACGAGCTTCTCCACAATCGTGGGCGCCAGTGAGTTCCTTAGCTTGGAATGGATGAAGCCCATCGTTGAGAAGTTCCGCTCGGATGCCGCAATTAGAATCAATTAAACCGGATTTCTCCCAACCTCAGATGATCGGGTTTAATATAGAAAGACAATTAAACCCGATTGTAAAACCCGACTGTGCCACCCTTGTAAGGTACAGCATCGTACCTCGTGCGCTGCTGCGTTTGCCTGCCGCGCGAATTGTAAAATAGTTAACAATTTTGTCATATCGCGATCGCCAAACATCGGGGGAGGACCCAGAGAAAATCCACGCGACCACGGGGAGAGAGAAAGATGCAGATTCCAAATATACCGCAGGCGTCAGGGTCGGGATGGAACCTACGACCTCCTGTATACCAGGCGAGGTAGTTAACATCTCCAAGCCACCGTGGCACTCCAAATTTTGGCAGGACCCTCCGGTAAGAGGCTTGAGACTCAGACGAGGCTTTCCTGGGCTAAAAAGCGGCATCATCCGAGCGATCGATACACACTACACCACAGACACAAGCCACACACACACATACATACACCACACACATACACCACACACATCACAGACACAAGCCACACACATACACAAGCCACACACACACACCACACACATGCCAACCACAAGCCACACACATACACCACACACACACATACACCACACACATACACCACACACATACACCACAGATACAAGCCACACACATACACCACACACACACACCACACACACGCCAACCACAAGCCACACACATACACCACACACATACACCACACACACATACACCACACACATACACCACACACACATACACCACACACATACACCACACACACACACATGCACCACACGCATACACCACACACACACACCACACGCCACACAAGTCCGACTGCTACACGGGCGACAATTGGACCCTGGCTCGCTCTCTCGCCATCTTCATCGCCGCCGCCTCCTCCTCCGCCGCCTTCAGACTCTTCACCTCCAGGGACAACCTCCACACTGCTCGGTCGCCCACCATCGCAGAGCCAGAGTCTTCTTCTCACCATTGAAATTTGTCGGCACCGCCTACGACGGGCGCTGTGAAGCCGACACCACCACGGTCAGCACCAGCAGCGGTTCACTACGTCACACCATCAACACGTCCACAAGGCCAGCTCCGTGAGTCTCATCATCATCATCCTAATCGCCGCCACCACCGTTGTCGCGACCACTGCCGCCACCTGGTTCGAGGTCTTTACCACGCCTGTTGTCCCCGTGTTCTGTAGAGTGGAGTTTGTATGATCTCCCCGTTCTGTAGAGTGGAGTTTGTATGATCTCCCTTGTTCTACAGAGTGAGTGGAGTTTGTATGATCTCCCCTGTTCTGTAGAGTGTGAGTGAAATTCGTATGATCTTCCTGTTCTGCAGAGAGAATGAATGAGTGGAGTTTGTATGATCACCCTGTTCTACAAAGAGAATGAGAGTGTAGTTTGTATGATCTCCCCTGTTCTGTAGAGTGAGTGGAGTTTGTATGATCTCCCTGTTCTACAGAGAGAATGATTGAGTGGAGTTTGTATGATCTCCCCTGTTCTGCAGAGTGAGTGGAGTTTGTATGATCTCCCCTGTTCTGCAGAGAGTGGAGTTTGTATGATCTCCCCGTTCTGCAGAGAGTGAGTGGAGTTTGTATGATCTCCCCTGTTCTACAGAGTGGAGTTTGTATGATCTCCCCTGTTCTGTAGAGAGTGAGTGTAGTTTGTATGATCTCCCCTGTTCTGCAGAGTGAAGTTTGTATGATCTCCCCCTGTTCTACAGAGTGGAGTTTGTATGATCTCCCCTGTTCTACAGAGTGAGTGGAGTTTGTATGATCTCCCCTTGTTCTGCAGAGTGAGTGGAGTTTGTATGATCTCCTCCTGTTCTGCAGAGTGGAGTTTGTATGATCTCCCCTGTTCTACAGAGTGGAGTTTGTATGATCTCCCCCTGTTCTACAGAGTGAGTGGAGTTTGTATGATCTTCCCCTGTTCTGTCGTGAGAGTGGAGTGTGTATGATCTTCCTGTTCTGCAGAGAGAATGATTGAGTGGAGTTTGTATGATCTCCCCTGTTCTGCAGAGTGGAGTTCGTATGATCTTCCCCTGTTATGTAGAGTGGAGTTTGTATGATCTCCCCTGTTCTGCAGAGTGAGTGGAGTTTGTATGATCTCCCCTGTTCTGTAGAGTGGAGTTTGTATGATCTCCCCCTGTTCTACAGAGTGAAGTTTGTATAATCTCCCCTGTTCTGTAGAGTGGAGTTTGTATGATCTCCCCCTGTTCTGTAGAGTGAGTGGAGTTTATATGATCTCCCCTGTTTTGTAGAGTGCAGTTTGTATTATCTCCCCCTGTTCTACAGAGTGAGTGGAGTTTGTATGATCTCCCCCGTTCCGTCTTGGTCCAAAAAAACGCTGGAAGGAGAGAAAAAGTGAATAAACACATGCGAAGATACTTAACTGGGATTTACTCACATATAATAACAACACGGCTCCGCACACCCCCCGCCCCCGCCACCGATCTGCTGTAAAAAGAAGAAATCAAAAAGCCGCGAGCCGAGATCTCCGCGTCCTCCCTCGGACCTCTCCGCCCTCGCATAACGAGAAGACGAGACGGAATATTCCACACACGCGAGCGGTTCGTCGCACGCTAAAACCCCAACGGAGTCACCACCGCCCCCCCATCCCACCATGCAGCCGGGGGAATCGGGACGCGGGATCCACGGAGACCCCCCAACGCCACGCACGGCAGGTACACGGGCACGTACACGCACGTGGTGTACGCACGCACGCGGTGTACGTGCGCAGACTCACGTGAGTATACGTGCGCGCATGCACTCACGGGTTGTACGCGCGCGTACGTACACTCACGTGGTGTACGTACGTGCGTGTAGTGCGTGCGTACACCACACGCGTCCAGCAGTGCCAAGGTTCTTCCCTCCAACGGGACTCCCCCGTCAGACCACGCGAGGTTGCGAGGGGAGGGGCGAATTGGGGTGGATGAGTGGGGGGTGAGTGGATGTGTGTGGGTGAGCGGGGTGGGTGGTGGTGGGTTGTGTGTGGGTGAGCGGGGGGGGTGTGTGTGGGTGAGTCTGGGGTGGATGGGTTGGTGGGTGGGTGGGTTGTGAGTGGGTTGTGGGTGTGGGTGAGTCTGGGGTGGGTGGGTTGGTGGATTGTGGGTGTGTGGCTGGGTGTGTCTGGGGTGGTGGGTTGGTGGGTGGGTGTGGGTTTGTGGGTGTGTGGCGAGTCTGGGGGTGGGTGGGTTGGTGTGTATGTGGGTTGGTGTGTTGGCTGGCTGAGTCTGGGGTGGGTGGGTTGGTGGGTGTGTGTGTGTGGCTGGGTGAGTCTGGGGGTGGGTGGATTGTGGGTGGGCGAGTGTGGGTTGTGGGTGTGGTTGGTTTGTGTGTGGCTGGGTGAGTCTGGGGGTGGGTGGGTTGTGGGTGTGTGGCTGGCGAGTCTGGGGGTGGGCGGTGTGGGTGGGTGAGTGTGGGTTGTGGCTGCGATATTCGATGGCATCGAATCGAGACCCACCTCTGCCCCTGCGACAGAATTGACGGGAGATGGCGCGGTGGTGGTAGAACCGAACCGTTTCAGCCCCCCGCCAATATCGCCGCCGCCGCCATCGTCGTCATCAGCCAGGGCCAATGCACTTCAACACGGAAGGCCGTCGGCCGTATCTCTCACCGTCCACCACCACACCAGGGCAAGTCCTCGCTCGGACGCCTCCGCAGGCGTTCGCACGGCGGAGCCGTCGATAATAACGCGCAACGCGTCGTCGACGCCTGCACCGTCATGCAACGTGGAAGGCGCGCTCGCGTTCGTAGCAACTACCGCCACACATCGCATCTCGCCAAATCCCTTACACCGTCACCAGATTTACCTGCGGCAGGCGTCAGTTTCCGCAGCTCGACGCGGCGTCTGCCGCCGCCGCCGCCATTTCCAGCGCGTCAAGCGAGGGACGCGCCGTTACCCCGCAAACCAAACGCCGCTCTGCTTCTACCCCTCCCGTCTTCGGACGATCGGAGCGACTTTCCCCGGCGACGCTGGCAGCCGCTGGGTCGGATTGTCACCGACAGTCGCACGCCAGACGCCCGCTCGTCTGCCCCGTAAAAACATTAATGGGAACAAGTGGGGTCGGGGTGGGGGATTGGGTGGTGTGGAAGGGTGGGGAATTTAGGGCCCATCTCATTCGTTGGATCCTGAGGCCACAGGAAGGCATCAACACCAGGCTGGCAGCAAGTGATGGGACAGACCCAGCAGGTGCCATGGGGTTGACTGCTGCGCCAGGCGAGGTGCAGGTCACGGGACAGACCCAGCAGGTGCCATGGGGTTGACTGCTGTGCCAGGCTAGGTGCAGGTCACGGGACAGACCCAGCAGGTGCCATGGGGTTGACTGCTGTGCCAGGCTAGGTGCAGGTCACGGGACAGACCCAGCAGGTGCCATGGGGTTGACTGCTGTGCCAGGCTGGGTGCAGGTCACGGGACAGACCCAGCAGGTGCCACGGGTTGACTGCTGTGCCAGGCTGGGTGCAGGTCCTCACAGAACAGACCCAAGTGGTGCCATGGGTTGACGGCTGCGTGCCGCTGGGTGCAGGTCACGGGACAGACCCTGCAGGTGGTGCCATGGGTTGACTAACTTGAGACGACCACCGGCTGTGCACCGCCCCGCCCCCTCCCAATTTTGCAGGCCCAGGAGGAGTCACTTCTCGTCACAACTTCAGAGCGCCCTCTTCTTGCGATTCGGACTGAACGGATTCACGCGGATTCATCCCCGCGCTCGCAGATTCCCGTAGACTCAAACACGGATTCCCATAGGCTAGCACAAAGATTCCCAAAGACTCACACGGAGATCCACGTAGACTCACACGGAGATCCACGTAGACTCACACGGAGATTCACGTAGACTCACACGCAGATCCACGTAGACTCACACGGAGATTCACGTAGACTCACACGCAGAGACCCAAAGACTCACACGGAGATTCTCGTAGACTCACACGCAGATCCCCGTAGACTTGCACGCAGAGACCCAAAGACTCACACGCAGATCCCGTAGACTCACACGGAGATCCACGTAGACTCACACGGAGATCTCAAATACTCACACGCAGATCCCCGTAGACGTGCACGCAGAGACCAAAGACTCACACGCAGATCCCGTAGACTCACACGGAGAGACCCGTAGACTCACACGGAGTTCCCAAAGACTCACACGATGATTCACGTAGACTCACACACAGATTCCCGTAGACTCACATGGAGATTCACGTAGACTCACACGGAGATTCTCAAATACTCACACGCAGATCCCGTAGACTGCACGGAGAGCCACGTAGACTCACACGGAGATCCACGTAGACTCACACGCAGATCCACGTAGACTCACACGAGATTCACGTAGACTCACACGGAGATTCACGTAGACTCACACGGAGATTCACGTAGACTCACACGGAGATTCACGTAGACTCACACAGAGATTCACGTAGACTCACACGGAGATTCACGTAGACTCACACGGAGAGCCACGTAGACTCACACGGAGATTCACGTAGACTCACACGGAGATCCACGTAGACTCACACGGAGAGACTCAAAGACTCACATGCAGATTCCCAAAGACTCACACGGAGATCACGTAGACTCACACGGAATTCACATAGACTCATACACAGATTCCCAAAGACTCACACGCAGATCCCCGTAGACTCACATGCAGATCCCCGTAGACTCACACGCAGATCCCGTAGACGTGCACGCAGAGACCCGTAGACTCACACGCAGAAACCCAAAGACTCACACGGAGATCCACGTAGACTCACACGGAGATCACGTAGACTCACACGCAGAGACCCGTAGACTCACATGGACATCCCATAGACTCACACAGAGAGATCCGTAGACTCACACGGAGATTCACGTAGACTCACACGGAGAGACCCGTAGACTCACGAATTCCCAAAGACTCACACGCAGATTTCCGTAGACTCACACGAGAGAGACCCGATAGATTCCCCATAAGATCCCACCCCCCCTACCCCACGCGCGCGCATATTTCCCGCAGACACACGAAGATTACCGTAGTTTTAAAAGATACCGACATGGACTCGCACAGACCCACGGAGCATCACAGAGGGCGATCGTAGCAGTGAGGGCAGGAACTCAGCCCCCCAGGGGTGAGGACACACACTCCCCCACCCCAGCCAGCCCCNACCACCCNTGAAGCACCCTCCCCCACCCCAACAGCCTTCGACAGCCGCCGTCACCCGTGAGTGTCGAACCATCAGGCTGGTTTAGTGTGAATCCCTCCCTCCGTGGGCCTCCTCCCCCTTGGCCTTCTCGTTGTCTTCGCCACCAAGGCCCCCCCCCGTCACAGAACCCCACCTCCTCGCCCGCCCGCCCCCAGCTAGACGATCTCCTCCTCCTCTTCCTCCTCCTCCTCCTCCCCTTCCTCCTCCCTCCCTTCCTCCCCTCCTCCTCCTCCTCCTCTTCCCCGTGGGTCTTCTCGTGCTTGCGCAGGTGGTTGCGCGTGAAGGCCTTGTCGCAGACGCCGCACTTGTACGGCTTCTCGCCCGTGTGCGTCCGCTGGTGCTTGTGCAGGTTGCCGAGCAGCGTGAAGGTCTTGCCGCACACGGCGCACTTGTACGGCCTCTCGCCCGTGTGCGTGCGGTGGTGGTTGCGCAGGTGCCCGACGGGTGAACGCCTTGCGCACACCGTGCAAATGTAGGGCTTCTCTCCGTGTGCGTGCGCTCGTGGATGTGCAGGTGGCCGGACTCCGTGAAGGCCTTTCCGCACGGCCGCACACGTACGGCTTCTCGCCGGTGTGCGAGCGCTCGTGCCGGTGAGGTGGCCCGAGTCGGTGAAGCCTTGTCGCACACGAGCACTTGTAGGGCTTCTCGCCGTGTCGTCGCGGCACCTCCATGCGGTGGCGGTGTCGTGTTGTGGCGCAGCGGCGCTGCACCTTGGCGCCGGGGCGCCTGGGCTGACGGGCTCCATCGGCGGGTGGGGAAAGGTCCTGCTCATGCGCGCCACCACCAGCAGGCCCGCGCGCCCCAACCGCCTCCTCTGCCTTGCTGCTGCTGCTGTGGAGAGACCAGGGAGGTGGGAGGGAGTGGAGATAGTAGAGGGAGGGAGAGGGAGGGAGGAAGAGAGGGAGGGGAGAGGAGGGAGGGAGGGAGGAAGGGGGAGGGAGGAAGAGAGGGAGGGGAGGGAACGAAGGGAATAGAGGGGAGGGAAAGGAGTGGAGGAAGGGAACAGGAGGGAGGAAAGGAGTGGAGGTAGTGGAGGGAGGGAGAGAGAGGGAGGGGAGGAAGAGAGGGAGGGAGAGGGAATGCAGAGAGGGAATGGAGAGAGGGAAGGAGAGAGGGAGGAGAGGGAACGGAGGGAGGAAAGGAGTGGAGGTAGTGGAGGAGGGGAGAGGAGGAGTGTAGGGAGGGAGATGGGAGGTAGGAGGGAGTTATGGGTAGTCACAATCAGAATCTTTCCACAGGAATCCGATGAGCCATAAAGCTCTTGTTCACACGTCCAGAATGGCTGGTAGGCTGGCAGCGCAGTGGTAACACTCACAGATGCCTGGGTTCAACTCCCCAAATAGGGTGCCCTTTCTGTGTGGGGTGCTACTCGCTCACAGCACTATTAAGGCTACACGGGTGATCTGTGGAGTTTGTGAGGCAGCAGTGCAGCGGTTAGCGCTACACTGCACTTCGAACCCGGCGACCCGAGTTTGATTCCCGCTCACGGCCACCACCAGTCACGGCGATCACGTGAACCTGTCCTGGGCCTCCCTAGGTCAACTGGCGTAGTGCTGGTTACCCACCCCTGGTGTGCCACAATGCCGGCCTTCATTAGGTGCTACTTGCTACTAACAGCACTTGCTCCTACAGTCTGTGCAAGCTATACGGGGGATCTTTGTCTGTGTGTGTTATTGTCTTGTCTCTATGGGAAGACAAAGGCGGCCTGGCGTGGTGGTGCTGGCCACCAACCCCCTCTTGTGTGCCACAGTGCCGGTAGCCTTCATAGGTACAGAACTAACATAGTAAATACTATGAGATCTATTTTACCAGTGGCAAAATATAGTAGTAGGTTTTTACCCTTTTAAACTGGTACAAAACTGACACCTTTATTGGTGTCAGTTTTGTACCAGTTTAAAAGGGTAAAAACCTACTACTAACATAGTAAATGTTGTGGGTTTGCTCTCCAACACACCACCGGTTAGTGCTGAACTCGTAACCAATTGGCACGTTTTGTTACGTGAGAAACCAATACCAATTGGCCGTGTCGGGTGGTGGCGGGTTTATTGAATCACACATTTACCCGATCCGAACCCAAAAAAACCTCAAGTCAAACACGGCTCCAATGCAGTTTCATCGCCCACGTGTTTCGGTTGTACACGGTTTACCTAATGATCTGTTTCATCTATACACATTTTACCTAATGAGCCGTTTCGGCTGTACTCGGTTTACCTAATGATCCGTTTCGGCTAAGAATAGATTTGAAGCTTTCGTGACTGCAAGGATTCCTACTCTTTGGATTTTTCGGTAAAGTCACGTAGGTAAACATTTTTTTATTAAATAAATTTTGTTGTTTTCATTTATTTTATTACATTTTTTACCTACGCGACTTTACTGTTTCGGCTATAAACGGTTCACCTATTGAGCCGTTTCGGCTATACGCGGTTTACCTAAGGAGCTTATATTCTTAGTTTTTTTCCGGTAAAGTCACGTAGGTAAAAAATTTAATTAATAAAAGTAAAATTAAAATATTATAATTATTTTACTTTTATTAATTTAATTTTTTTACCAACGTGACTTTACCAAAAAAAACCTAAGAATATGAATCCTTGCAGTCACGAAAGCTTCAAATCTAGAATTACCTAAGGAGCTCTCTGTTTGCCAGACACACGACGACGACGATGAGTCTACACGTCCACCACGGACACGGTCGCCCGCGTACGGCGGTGTGCGAAAGAAGTCCGACACCGTACGTGCGTACGACCCACAAGGACCAATTGTGGGTCGTGAATATGTGGCAGTGAGGAGCCTTGCACGGATGGACCCGTTTTTATTACGCGCTTTCATTTAACTCATTCGTCTGTTGTATCCTCAAAAAAGAATCTTGTAACTCAATTTTTACACACTTCCCAATGTGTTATCGACTGCAAACTAGAAATAGTTGTCATACTGATGACAACACATTATATCATAAAAATCCAAAACAATTATTTTAAAACATTTTACACGCTTTTATTTAACTTACTGTGTGGGGAGGGAGGGGCTGTTGCCAGATAAAAGGGTAAAAAACAATTATCATATTTTGCTACTGGCAAAGGAAATGCTTTACCCCGAGCTCTCATACTCTGATGATGCATTGTCTTTGAGTTGTGTGCATTTTGGCGTCATCTGGTCCAACACCATGTGAGACTAGGCTCTAAGAAAAGCTGTCTCGGGTGTGGACCAATCAATTTCAAGGACAGTGCATACATTATCAGTTATGTTTTTGTTTGCATTATGACTGCAGGTATTGTGGTCTATGCAAACAAGACTCCTTGAAAAAAAGGTGCAGTTTTGTTGCCAGTAGAAGGGTAAAAAAACAATTATCATATTTTTTACTGGCAAATGAGGTTCCAAAGGTGTAAATGCTTACCCCGAGCTCTCATACTCTGATGGTGCATTGTCTTTGAGTTGTGCGCCTTTTGGCGTCATTGGTCCAACACCATGTGAGACTAGGCTCTAAGGAAAGCTGTCTCGGGTGTGGACCAATCAACTTCAAGGACAATGCACATTATCAGTTGTGTTTTTGTTTGCATTCTACCGCAGGTATTGTGGTCAATGCAAACACGACTCCTCGTAAAAAAGGTGTCAGTTTTGTTGCCAGATAGAAGGGTAAAAAAACAATTATCATATTTTTTACTGGCAAATGAGGTTCCAATGGTGTAAATGCTTCCCCGAGCTCTCATACTCTGATGGTACATTGTCTTTGAGTTGTGCGCCTTTTGGCGTCATCTGGTCCAACACCATGTGAGACTAGGCTCTAAGGAAAGCTGTCTCGGGTGTGGACCAATCAATTTCAAGGACAGTGCATACATTATCAGTTATGTTTTTGTTTGCATTATGACTGCAGGTATTGTGGTTATGCAAACAAGACTCCTTGAAAAAAAGGTGTCAGTTTTGTTGCCAGATAGAAGGGTAAAAAAACAATTATCATATTTTTTTACTGGCAAATGAGGTTCCAATGGTGTAAATGCTTAACCCCGAGCTCTCATACTCTGATGGTGCATTGTCTTTGAGTTGTGCGCCTTTTGGCGTCATCTGGTCCAACCCATGAGACTAGGCTCTAAGAAAGCTGTCTCGGTGTGGACCAATCAATTTCAAGGACAGTGCATACATTATCAGTTATGTTTTTGTTTGCATTATGACTGCAGGTATTGTGGTCTATGCAAACATGACTCCTTGAAAAAAGGTGTCAGTTTTGTTGCCAGATAGAAGGGTAAAAAAACAATTATCATATTTTTTACTGGCAAATGAGGTTTCCAATGGTGTAAATGCTTCCCCCGAGCTCTCATACTCTGATGGTGCATTGTCTTTGAGTTGTGCGCCTTTTGGCGTCATCTGGTCCAACACCATGTGAGACTAGGCTCTAAGGAAAGCTGTCTCGGTTGTGGACCAATCAATTTCAAGGACAGTGCACACATTAGCAGAGTTGTGTTTTTTGTTTGCATTCCGACCGCAGGTATTGTGGTCAATGCAAACACGACTCCTTGTGCAAAAAAATGTGTCAGTTTTGTTGCCAGATAAAAGGGTAAAAAACCAATCATCATATTTTGCTAGTGGCAAAGGAGGTTCCAATGGTGTTACTGTGTGTTGTCGTATCCAAAAATCTTCTAACTCAATTTCAACCGTGTTCTCAATGTCGTATCGACTGCAAACTTCGCGTAGCTGTGTCATACTGATGACAATACTATATTCTATCATTAAAAAAACAATCGTTTTAACGGCTCTAATTGTCCACGCTCAACTGACGTTGCCTGTAAATCACCACGTGGTCCCTGACGTCACGGCAAGTCTCGGGGAGCCACGCCCAGGGGCGGGGGATGTGGAAGGAGGGGAGGGGCGATGGGGGAAGGGGGCAGGAGGCAGGGCAGCTCGGATAGTCCATTTCATTACAGCGTGTTTAAAAAAAGTATTTTTAAATATTTTATTTATCTTTCTCCCCACGACGACGAGACACTTCTGTGAGCCGTCAGATGCCCAGGTCCGCTCACGGAGAAGATCGCATTTCAGCGGGCCTCACCTGGTTAAAATAGCACGAATATTTAATTTTTTATTGTATACTTTGAACAATTTTCTCGCTGTGGTTTTCACACACGACGATGATGATTGCTTGTGTTGCAATCGAAACGGCGTGAGAATTTTATTGTTTTATATTTTTATTATTTGATCATTTCCCTTCTACGTGACATTACCGAAAGAACCAAGAATACTTTACCCTTCCTACACTTTGCGCTGCTATTGTTGCTTTTGTGTTCTTACCCCGTGGCCCTTACTGGACATCTGTGAAATAGAGCTTCATTGCTCATTCGATTCTTTCATTAACACATTCCTGCGGAGGGAGCTGGTAGGAACGTTGGGTTGCTCGGTCAATGGCCTGCAGGGTCAACGGCGGCGTGGTGTATTCCGCAAATATGCCCGACTGTGAGGGCGGGCACAAGCCGGCGTGAGTAGGTGAAACGTTGAGTTTTATAAGGGCACCACGGGGTGACCAGCCCCTCCCCACCCAGCCCCTCCCCACCCAGTCCCTCCCACCCTCCCCACCCCTCCCACCCTCCCACCCAGCCCTCCCTACCCTCCCCACCCAGCCCCACCTCCCACCCAGCCCCTCCACCCTCCCCACCCTCCCACCCTCCCCACCAAGCCCCACCCTCCCCACCCAGCCCCACCCTCCCCACCCCGGACACAATAATCCCCTGTGGGCTGCTGTAACCAGGAGGTTCCTACCAGTATAAATATTCTATACTCTACTATTCTATACCGGGACACAGACATGAAGCCACAGGGAGAGAATATTTCTATCTTGATTTGAAGCTTTCGTGGACTTGCAGGGGCATCCATCCTCTTTGGTTCTTTCGGTAAAGTCACGAAGGCAGGAAAATAATAAAATTAATTTTATTTTAGGGGCCGTCCATAAATAACGTCACGCGATTTTGGACGATTTTTGACCCACCCCTCGTCACAAAAAGTCAGACCCCCCTCAAATGACGTCACAAAGCTCTGCCCCCCCCCCCAAAAAAAACATGCTTCTAATCGCTTTGAACTATTGTCATCGTGGTGCGTATTTAATGTGGCGCTGCACTCTGACGTTGTAGGAGAAAACATTTATTACAAAGTCTATTTAATTAAGTAGAACGTGTTGTCTAAATTGATTTTTTTGATGTGACGTCACATTTCTCACCCCCCCCCCNAGGTGAGTGACGTCATTTATGGACGGCCCTTTATACCGACTAGGTCTTTGTCTCCCCATTGTCTCTGTACCCCCACGTCCGTCTTTGTCTCCCCATTGACAAAGATCCCCCGTGTAGCCTCTAACAGACTGCAGGGGCAAGTGCTGCTAGCTTGCACCTCACACACAAAGATCTCCCATGTAGCCTCTAACAGGCTGTAGGGGCAAGTGCTGTCGGCTAGCACCTCACACAGAGACAAAGATCCCCCATGTAGCCTCTAACAGGCTACAGGGGCAAGTGCTGTTAGCTAGCACCTCACACACAGACACAGATCCCCCGTGTAGCCTCTAACAGGCTGCAGGGGCAAGTGCTGTCAGCTAGCACCTCAGACAGAGATCCCCGTGTAGCCTCTAACAGGCTGCAGGGGCAAGTGCTGTTAGCAGCGAGTATCTGCACCTATGAAGGCTACCGGCACACTAGGGGTGGGGGTGGCCAGCACCACGCCCGGCCGCCTTTGTCTCCCCAGTGGCGATGTTTACTACACACCGCACCAGCTCTCAGTGAGGCTCTCCCCGTGTCCCTCTCACCCCCGTGTCTCTCTCTGTCTCTCTCACTCCCCCTCTGTCTCTCTCCCCCTCCCACCCCGTGTCTCTCTGTGTCTCTCTGTGTCTCTCTCACCCGTGTCCCTCCCCGTGTCTCTCCACCCNGTGTCTCTCTCTGTCTCNCCCGTGTCTCTCTCGTGTCTCCCCCTCTCTCCTCCCCGTGTCTCTCTCCTGTCTCTCTCCTCCCCGTGTCTCTCCCTCTCNCACCCTNTCCCCCTGTTGCTCCCTGNCTCTCNGTGTCTCTCTCCCNCTCCCCCCNGTGTCTCTCTCTCCGCCCCGTGTCTCTGCCCTCCCCTCTTCCCGTGNCTCTCCCTGTCTCTCTCTCCCAACTCNCCGTGTCTCCCNTGTCTCTCCCCCATCCCGATGTCTCTCTCCGTGTCCTATCCCCCGTGTCTCTCCCCCCTCTCCCCCCGTGTCTCTCCCCCGTGTCTCTCTCCCCCCATGTCTCTCNCCGTTTTCCNGTGTCTCTCCCCGTGTCTCTCTCCCCNTGTCTCTCCCCGTGTCTCTCTCNNCGGTGNCTCTCCTCTCTCTCTCCCNGCGTGTCTCTCCGTGTCTCTCTCNGTGTCTCTCTCCCGTGTCTCTCNCCCCCCTCTCTCCCCGTCTCTNTCCTCCNGTGTCCCCCCCCCCGTGTCTCCCTCCTGTCTCTCTCGTGTCTCTCCACCCTCCCATTNCCTCTCTCTCTCCCTGTCTCCGTGTCTCTCTCCCCGTGTCTCTCTCTCCGCGTGTCTCCCGTGTCTCTCTCNCCNGTGTCTCTCTCCNGTGTCTCCCCCCACTCCCCNCCTCTCCCCCTGTGTCTCTCTCTTTNTTCTCCNCCNGATGTCTCTCTCCTCCCTCNCCGTGTCTCTCCCCTCTCCCCCGTGTCTTCCCCGTGTCTCTCTCCTCGTGTCTCTCCGTGTCTCTCACTCCCCCCCGTGTCTCTCCCCGTGTCTCTCTCTCTCCCGTGTCCCCCCCCCCGTTCTCTCCCCNGTGTCTCTCTNCCGTGTCTCTCCCCCCCCGTGTCTCTCCCCTGTCTCTCCCGTCTCCCCGTGTCTCTCTCATNCCGGTGTCTCCCTCTCTCTCCCCGTGTCTCTCTCTCTCTCCCCCCGTGTCTCTCTCCCGTGTCTCTCTCCCCGTGTCTCTCTCCCCCGTGTCTCTCTCCACCCGTGTCTCTCTCNCCCGTGTCTCTCTCCCCCGTGTCTCCTCCCCCGTGTCTCTCCCCCGTGTCTCTCCCCCTGTCTCTCTGTCTCTCTCTCTGTCTCTCTCTCTGTCTCTCCTCTGGCTGTCTCTCTCTCCTCTCTCTGTCTCCTCTCAATCTCCGTGTCTCTCTCCCCNTGTCTCTCCCCCCCTCTCTCAGTCTCTCTCCCCGTGTCTCTCTCCCCCCCCNGTGTCTCTCTCCGTGTCTCCCTGTCCCATGTCTCTCTCCCCCGTGTCTCTCTCTGTCTCTCCTGTCTCTCCCCCCGTGTCTCTCTCNCCCCGTGTCTCTCTCTGTCTCCCCCCCCCGTGTCTCTCTCCCNTGTCTCTCTCCCCCGTGTCTCTCCTCTCTCTCCCCTGTCTCTCTCCCGTCTCTCTGCNCCCTCTCCCCGTGTCTCTCTCCCCCGTGTCTCTCTCNCGCCCGTGTCTCTCTCGCNCCGTGTCTCTCCCCCCGTGTCTCTCTCCCCCCGTGTCTCTGCTCNCCGTGTCTCTCTCCCCGTGTCTCTCTCCCGTGTCTNTCTCCCCNGTGTCTCTCCCCCCNGTGTCTCTCCCCCCCGTGTCTCTCCTCCCGTCTCTCCCCCNGTGTCTCTCCCCCCCGTGTCTCTCCCCCCCGTGTCTCTCTGCCCCGTGTCTCTCTCCCCGTCTCCCACCCCGNGTCTCTCTCNCACCNGTGTCTCTCCCCCCTCTCTCCCNGTGTCTCTGTCTCTCTCCTCNTTCTCTCCGCGNGTGTCTCTCTCTCNCCCCCGTCTCTCCTCCCCCCGTGTCTCNCTNCNCCGTGNCTCTCCTTCTCTCCCCGTGTCTCTTTCCCCCCCCCCCTGCTCTCCTCTCCCCCGTGCTCTCNCCCCGGTCTCCCCTGTCTCTCTGCCTCCCCTCTCCCCCTGTCTCTCCCCCGTGTTTCTCTCTCTGTCTCTCCTGTGTCTCTCCCCGTGTCTCTCTCTCCACCGTGTCTCCCCCCCGTGTCTCTCCCCGTGTCTCTCCCCCCCCGTGTCTCCCCCCCNNGTCTCTCCCCCCGTGTGTCTCTCNNCCACCTACCCCNTCTCTCTNCGNCTCTNTATCTCTCCNCGTGTCTCTCTCTCCCAACTCCCTGTGCTCTCTCCCGTGTCTCTCCCCCTGGTCTCCCCCCCTGTCTCTCTCTCTCCGTGTCTCTCTCCGTGTCTCTCCTNTCTCCTCCGTGTCTCTCACCCCCCCCCTGTCTCTCCCCCGTGTCCCTCTCGAATGTCCTCTCCCGTCCCCCGCTCTCTCTCCCCGTGTCTNTCCCCCCGNGTCTTNCCCCTGTCTCTCCCCCTCTCCTCCCCGTGTCTCTCCCCCTCTCCTCCNTGTCTCTCTCTTGTCTCTCTCCCCCGTGTCTCTCTCCCCCCTCTCTCCCGTGTCTCCCCCCCGTGTCTCTCCCCCCCTGTCTCCCCCCCGTGTCTCTCTCTCCCCGATGTCCTCGGTGTCTCTCTCCTCCCGTGTCTCCCCCCCNTGTCTCTCCAACTCACCGTGTCTCTCTCNCCCGNGTCTCTCCCCCTGTCTCTCCCCCNGTGTCTCTTCCCCGGCTCTCCCCCGTATCNCCTCCCCCGTGTCTCTCTCCCTCNCNCGTGTCTCTCCCCCGTGTCTTCCCCNTCTCTCCCCCCGTGTCTCTCGACCGTCTCTCTCTCCCCTCTCCCCGTGTCTCTCTCCCCGTCTCTCCCCGTCTCTCCCCCCGTGTCTCTCCCCGTGTCTCTCNCCTCCCCTCTCTCTCCCGTGTCTCTCTCACCCGTGTCTCTCTCCCCCGTGTCTCCCCCTGTCTCTCCCCCCTGTCTCTCACCCCTTGTGTCTCTCTCCCTCTCCCGTGTCTCTCTCTGTCTCCCCCNGTGTCTCCCCCCGTGTCTCTCCCCCCNGTGTCTCTCTCCCTCNCCCGTGTCTCCTCCCTGTCTCTCCCCCCCGTGTCTCTCTCTCCCCCCCGTGTCTCTCTCTCCTCGTGTCTCTCCCCCCCAAGTGTCTCTCTCTCCCGTGTCTCTCTCTCTCCCCCCCGTGTCTCTCTCCCTGTCTCTCCCCCGTGTCTCCCCTGTGTCTCTCTCACCCCGTGTCTCCCCCCCCANGTGTCTCTCCCCGTGNCTCTCTCTGTCTCCCCCGTGTCTCTCCTAGAAGCCGTATNTCTCCCCAGTGTCTCTCCCCGTGTCTCTCCCACACCCCATCTCTCCCGTGTCTCTCCCNGTGTCTCTCCCCGTGTCCCCGTGTCTCTCCCCGTGTCTCCCCCGTGTCTCTGTCTCTCTCCCGTGTCTCTCCCGTGTCTCTCTTTCCGTGTCTCTCCCCCCCCCCGTGTCTCTCCCCGTGTCTCTCTCCCTATCGCTCTCCGCGTGTCTCTTCCTCCTCACCGCCTCGCCCACTAGCCACTAGGCCTCAACTCATTGTACACGAAGGNCGGGCGAGCAGCCACCGCCCATCAGCCCTCGCGTCTCCCCGTGTCCCTCACCCCCCTCACCCCCTCACCCCCCTCACCCCAGTGTCTACAAGTGTCTCCAAGTGTCTCCCCCCCCCAGCGTCTCCGTGCGAGGACCCTCACCGCTCCTCCTCTTCTGCTCTCTTCCTTCGCGACGCCGAAAGGCTTCGGCCTTCACTCGAAACAAAACCTCGTCGCCTCCTCCTGCCTCCCTCCCTTCCTCCCACAGCCTCGCGTGGGAGTACTCATGTACACACTAGGGTGGGGGCGGGCGTGACGTCATGTAGGGGGGTGGAGGGCGTGACGTCATGGAGACGGTAGGGAGCGGCGTGACGTCATGTAGACGCTAGGGCGGGGTGGTGACGTCATGTAGACGTTAGGGTGGGGTACGTGACGTCACGTAGACGTTAGGGTGGAGGTGCGTGACGTCACGTAGACGTTAGGGTGGAGGTGCGTGACGTCACGTAGACGTTAGGGTGGAGGTGNGTGGTCACGTAGACGTTAGGGTGGAGGTGGTGGTCATGTAGGTTAGGGTGGGGCATTGGGGCGGGCGGTGGGGTGCGTTACGTCACGTAGACGTTATGGAGGTGCGTGACGTCATGTAGACGTTAGGGTGGGGGTGGTGACGTCATGTAGACGTTAGGGAGGGGCGGGCGTGGTCATGTACACGCTAGGGTGGGGCGGTGGGGGTGCGTGACGTCATGTACACGTAGGTGGGGCGGTGGGGGTAACGGCATATCGACGCTGGGTGCAGTGGGGGAGGCTCTGACGTCATGTACAAGCTCGTGTTGGCCGGTGGGGAGACCTGACGTCACTTTCACGTTCCGGAGATGACAAGCCCCCCCCCACATCGCCAGAAGAGACATGACGACACTGCGCCCACACGTGACGTCACTTTCACGTTCCGAAGATTACACCGCGGCGGGAGACATGACGTCATCGCGCTCGCGCGTGACGTCACGGGCAGCATCAACTTCACCTGATGACCCACAGTCGGGTTCAGTTCATTTCAGTTCATTTATGAACAACGCCCGGCCGCCTTTGTCTCCCCAGTGGCGATGTTCACACACCAACACCACCAGTTACTCGTTTGAGGCCGAGTCGACCTAGGGGAGGCCCGGGACCGGTTCAAATAATCGTCACCGGTTGGTGGCCGTGACGCGTCCACACGCGCGGGTCACGTGACAGATGTGACGTCACAGCTCATTTGCCGTGCAAAAAATCTCTGCATTATTGAGCTCTCCACCCCCCCAAAAAAAACAACAAAGTGTATTTTTATAATTTGTGCATGGTGTACATTCTGCAAAGTACCCACATGGTTAATTTCAAGTTTGTTGCATGTCGGGAAGTACGCGAAACATTTTGAGTGGCTCATGTAGGCAGCTATGGCTTGCAAGGTTTTGGTAGTACATGTTGTTTATGCCATTTATTGTGAAAATTCGGTCACAGTTCCTATGATTGCTGTTTCATTGCTTTCATGGCTTTATTTTGGTGATTTCGGAAAGTGTTTTGGTTTGGCCATGTTTGTTTGTTGTAGTACAGAGTTAGGGCTGGGTGGGGAGGGGCTGGTCACCCCGTGGTGCCCTTATAAAACTCAACGTTTAACCTACTCACTACCGGCTTGTGCCCGCCCTCACAGTCGGCCATATTTGCGGAATACACCACGCCGCCGTTGACCCTGCAGGCCATTGACCGACGTTCCTACCAGCTCCCTCTGCAGGACAATGTGGTTTTTGATTTACGTTGCGTGAGTATAAATGTTGTGTCTTAAGGGGCCGTCCATAAATGACGTCACGCGATTTTGGACGAATTTTTAACCCCCCCCCGTCGTCAGTCAGACCCCCCTCAAATATGACGTCACAAAGCTCTACCCCACCCCCCCAAAAAAAGATAAAACATGCTTCAAATCGCTTTAAACTATTGTCATTGTAGTGCGTATTTAATGTGGCGCTGCACTCTGATGTTGTTGGAGAAAACATTTATAAAAAAGCCTATTTAATTAAGTAGAACGTGTTGTTTATATTTATTTAAAGTTGTGCATTTTCATTTGACGTCACATTTCTCAACCCCCCCCCCCTCTTGACACACATCACAAATGTCTGACCCCCCCCACCCCCCCTAGGTGCGTGACGTCATTTATGGACGGCCCCTTACCCTCCACCACCCGACACAGCCAGTAAGGTTTGTCTACATAAACAAACGCGTCAATTAGTTCCTAGTGTAGTGTATAGTGTATAGTAGTGTAGTGTATAGTAGTGTATAGTAGTGTATAGTGTAGTGTATTAGTGTAGTGTATAGNGTAGTGTATAGTGTAGTGTATAGTGTAGTGTATAGTGTAGTGTATAGTAGTGTAGTGTGTAGTGTAGTGTATAGTGTAGTGTATAGTGTAATATATAGTAATGTAGTGTATAGTGTAATGTACTGTGTAGTGTATAGTAGTGTAGTGTATAGCGTAGTGTATAGTGTAGTGTACTGTATAGTGTAGTGTACTGTGTAGTGTATAGTAATGTAGTGTATAGTGTAATGCACTGTGTAGTGTATAGTAGTGTAGTGTATAGCGTAGTGTATAGTGTAGTGTACTGTATAGTGTAGTGTACTGTGTAGTGTATAGTAATGTAGTGTATAGTGTAATGTACTGTGGAGTGTATAGTAATGTAGTGTAGTGTATAGTGTAATGTAGTGTATAGCAGAGGTGTGGACTCGAGTCATGTGACTTGGACTCGAGTCAGACTCGAGTCATGAATTTGATGACTTCAGACTCGACTTGGACTTGCATAACAATGACTTTGTCCCACCTCTGGTGTATAGTGTAGTGTATAGCGTAGTGTATAGTAGAATAGTGTATACTATCTTCTTGGTTCTTTCGGTAAAGTCACGTAGAATGGAAATAATAAAATAATAAAATAAAACATAATAAAATAATTCTCACGACGTTTCGGCCACAACGCAAGCAGCCGTCCTCAGGTGGAGAACAGGTCTGTCGAGAAGACAGACCTGTTTAATTTTTATTATTTTATTATTTCCATTCTACGTGACTTTACCGAAAGAACCAAGAAGATGAATCCCTGCAGTCACGAAAGCTTTAAATCGAAATAGTGTATACTAGTGTAGTGTATAATAGTGTAGTGTATAGTGAAGTGGACAGTATAGTGTTTAATGTAGTGTATAGTGTAGTGTATAATAGTTTATAGTGTAGTACAGAGTAAACCCACAGCAGTTTCTGATGAGCTCCCCCCCTCTCCTCCCCCTCAACTTGCTTTTAAGGGATTACATCTTGAATCATTGCCTCACTTGATGCAGCTAATCCGGCTGTGACGGTCCCACCTGAGGACGGAGACTTGTGTTGCCTCCGAAACGTCGTGATTTTTTGTTTTATTTTATTTTATTAATTTTGATGTTTTACCTACGTGACTTTACCGAAACAACCTAAGAATATGAATCCTTGCAGTCACGAAAGCTTCAAATTTAGAATGAGTAACGATGCTTCGCTGACGACTATATCCAGCATCCTCGGGCGAATTTTCCAGGTTCACGACACATTTGCAATAATAGGGTTTCCCCTTTTTGCTGGCAACAAAACAGAAACCTTTTTACGAAGAATCACGTCTGCATTAACCACAATACTTGTGGTCAAAATGCAAACAAAAACCACACTCTGATAATATACAGTATGCATTTGGAGTCCTCTGGTCTAGCACCAATTGAGACGAGGCTCAAAAGAAAGCTGTCTCTGGTTTCAAGGAAAATGCAAATATTAGCAGAGTGTGTGTTTTTTGTTTGCATTTTGACCACAAGTATTGTGGTTAACGCACACACGATTCCTCGTAAAAAAAGGTTTCGGTTTTGTTGCCAGAAAAAAGTGGAAAACCCTATTATTATATTTTGGTACTGGCAAAGGAGGTTTAATGATGGAGACACATTCACACTTCACGTGACGTAAGGGGCCGTCCATAAATGACGTCACGCACCTGGGGTGGGGGGGTCAGACATTTGTGACGATGTGTGATGAGGGGAGGGGGGTGTGAGAAATTTGACGTCACATCAAAATGTGCAACTTTAAATATAGAATTGTTATAACACTAATTGTTATAACAACACTCCTACAACATCAGAGTGCAGCGCCACATTAAATACGCACACTACAATGACAATAGTTGAAAACGATTTGAAGCATGTTTTATTTTCAAAATGGAAATATGTTTTTTGGGGGGGGGGGCAGAGCTTTGTGACTTTTTGTGACGCCGTGTGACGAGGGGAGGGGGGGGGTCAAAAATCCTCCAAAATCTCGTGACGTCATTTATGGACAGATCCTAACCCCAAAACAACAAAAGAAAAACTGCCCGCTGAGTGAGTGTTAAGATTTTCCCTCTCTTCGTGCGCACTCCCCCTCCCCCCTTGTTCTGCACAGGAGGGCTTACACGTACCGATGTTCTACAAAGAACTTAGCAGCTTCTTCTTGGTTCTTTCGGTAAAGTTACGTACAATGTAAACAATAAAATAATAAAAATAAAACATAATAAAATAAAGCAGCTCATTGGATTTCTCCACAACCCCCCACCCACCCACCTTCTCCGTCGGGGATGACGTCATCGCGAACAAAACGACGTGACGTCACCCGCACGGCGAGTCAGCGCGACGTGAGGTGACGTCACCCGGGCGCCGTGACGTCACACCTCACTCCGTTTGACAGCCGCGGCCGCCACCGCCTTCTTTAACCTCATCCTCCTCCTCGTCGTCGATGTCCGCAATCGTCGGTGAGCAACAATACGATGATGAGGTGGAGGTGGTGGTGGAGGTGGTGGTGAGGTGGAGGAGGTGGAGGTGGTGGTGGTGGAGGAGAGAGACAAGGCCACTCGCTCAGCTGCCCGTGGCGGACTCCGCTAACCTCCAACCCCGTCACCCCCGTCACCCCACCCCAACCCCCCACTGGTTTCCAGGCAAATGGCCAGGCCTCATTGAGGCCTGGTAGCTTAAATCCTCGTTAATTAGCTCGCGTTAAGTTCTCGTTAATTAGGCCGCGTTCGTTGTCATCGGCGGTCTGTTGGCTGCGGTGGGGAGGTGATGGGGGGGGGTTCAGGGGTTACCCACGACTAGGAGATGTTGACTACCTCGCCTGGTCTACAGGAGGTCGTGGGTTCGATCCCGACCCCCTGACGATGCCTGTTGCTGCTGTATATTTGGAGTCTGCGTCTCTCTCATCATCATCATCACGGTGGCTAGGAGATGTTGACTACCTCGCCCGGTGTGCAGGAGGTCGTGGGTTCGATCCCGACCCTGACGATGCCTGTTGCTGCTGTATATTTGGAGTCTGCGTCTCTCTCTCATCATCATCACGGTGGCTAGGAGATGTTGACTACCTCGCCCGGTGTGCAGGAGGTCGTGGGTTCGATCCCGACCCCTGACGATGCCTGTTGCTGCTGTATATTTGGAGTCTGCGTCTCTCATCATCATCATCACGGTGACTAGGAGATGTTGACTACCTCGCCCGGTGTGCAGGAGGTCGTGGGTTCAATCCCGACCCCGACGATTCCTGCTACTGTATTTGGAGTCTGCGTCTCTCATCATCACGGTGGCTAGATGTTAACTACCTCGCCCGGTGTGCAGGAGGTCGTGGGTTCAATCCCGACCCCTGACGATGCCTGCTACTGTATTTGGAGTCTGCGTCTCTCATCATCATCATCACGGTGGCTAGGAGATGTTGACTACCTAGTCTGGTCTACAGGAGGTCGTGGTTCGATCACTCATCCTGATGCCTGCTGCTGCTGTATATTTGGAATCTGCGTCTCTCATCATCATCACGGTGGCTAGGAGATGTTGACGATCTCGCTCGGTGTGCAGGAGGTCGTGGGTTCGATCCCGACCCCTGACGATGCCTGCTGCTGTATTTGGAGTCTGCATCTCTCTCATCATCATCATCACGGTGGCTAGGAGATGTTGACTACCTCGCCAGGTGTGCAGGAGGTCGTGGGTTCAATCCCGACCCCTGACGATGCCTGCTGCTGTTGCTGCTGCTGTATATTTGGAGTCTTTGTCTCATCATCATCACGGTGGCTAGATGTTAACTACCTCGCCCGGTGTGCAGGAGGTCGTGGGTTCGATCCCGACCCCTGACGATGTCTGCTGCTGCTGTATATTTGGAGTCTTTGTCCTCATCATCATCACGGTGGCTAGATGTTAACTACCTCGCCGGTGTGCAGGAGGTCGTGGTTCAATCCCGACCCCTGACGATGCCTGCTGCTGTTGCTGCTGCTGTATATTTGGAGTCTTTGTCCCTCATCATCATCACGGTGGCTAGATGTTAACTACCTCGCCCGGTGTGCAGGAGGTCGTGGGTTCGATCCCGACGATGTCTTGCTGCTGTATATTTGGAGTCTGCGTCTCTATCATCATCACGGTGGCTAGGAGATGTTGACTACCTCGCCCGGTGTGCAGGAGGTCGTGGGTTCGATCCCGACCCTGACGATGCCTGCTGCTGTTGCTGCTGATGTATATTTGGAGTCTGCGTCTCTCATCATCATCACGGTGGCTAGGAGATGTTGACTACCTCGCCCGGTGTGCAGGAGGTCGTGGGTTCGATCCCGACCCCTGACGAAGCCTGCTGCTGTTGCTGCTGCTGTATATTTGGAGTCTGCGTCTCTCATCATCATCACGGTGGCTAGGAGATGTTGACTACCTCGCCCGGTGTGCAGGAGGTCGTGGGTTCGATCCGACCCTGACGATGCCTGCTGCTGTTGCTGCTGCTGTATATTTGGAGTCTGCGTCTCTCATCATCATCACGGTGGCTAGGAGATGTTGACTACCTCGCCCGGTGTGCAGGAGATCGTGGGTTCGATCCTTACCCTGACGATGCCTGCTGCTGTTGCTGCTGCTGTATATTTGGAGTCTGCGTCTCTCATCATCATCATCATGGTGGCTAGGAGATGTTGACTACCTCGCCCGGTGTGCAGGAGGTCGTGGGTTCAATCCCGACCCCTGACGATGCCTGCTACTGTATTTGGAGTCTGCGTCTCTCATCATCACGGTGGCTAGATGTTAACTACCTCGCCCGGTGTGCAGGAAGTCGTGGGTTCGATCCTGACCCTGATGATGCCTGCTGCTGTATTTGGAGTCTGCGTCTCTCATCATCATCATCATCACGGTGGCTAGGAGATGTTGACTACCTCGCCCGGTGTGCAGGAGGTCGTGGGTTCGATCCTGACCCTGATGCCTGCTGCTGTATATTTGGAATTGCATCTCATCACTGTGGCTAGGATATGTTAACTCCTTGCCTAGTGTGCAGGTGGTCGTGGTTTCGATCCCAACCTTGACGATGCTTGCTGCTGTTGGAGTCTGCGTTTCTCTCCCCGTGGTGGTCGCGTGGATTTCTCTCCGGGTCCTCCGGTTGCTTTCGCCTCTACGTTGTCTCTCGACCTCGTGACGACGTCGCTCTGCCATCGGTGACGCTCGCGTTTCTATTTTTACGCGCCGACGGCAGGGAAAATGGACGGCGGGGACGAGAAGCGGACGTGCTGCATCGTCTGCGGCCAGGAGGCGGACGGCGTGGCGGCGCTGCAGGACCACATGAGACAGCACGGCAGGTGGGGCAACCCGGCCGTCGTGCACCTGTGCGACCAGTGCGTGTACAGCACGGACAAGCAGAGCCGCCTCAACATCCACCAGAGGATCCACACGGGAGAGAAGCCCTACATGTGCACCGCGTGTGGCAAGGCGTTCACCCAGTCGGGGCGCTCCAGTGCCACCAGAGGACGCACACGGGGGAGAAGCCCTACAAGTGCACGATTGCGAGAAGGCGTTCACGCAGTGGGCGCCCTGCACAACCACGAGAGGACGCACACGGGTGAGAAGCCCTACAAGTGCTCGGTCTGCGGCAAGGCGTTCACGCAGTCGGGGGCCCTCCAGAGCACCAGAGGACGCACACGGGGAGAAGCCGTACAAGTGCACCGTGTGCGGCAAGGCGTTCACCCAGTCGGCGCCCTGCACAGCACCACAGGACCCACACGGGCGAGAAGCCGTACAAGTGCGGCGTGTGCATGAAGGCGTTCACCCAGTCGGAGAACCTGCACAAGCACCAGGTCACCCACGCGGGCCTCCAGTTCAAGAGCTTCACGACCCCGACGATAATAAAGAATTGAATTTTGGCGGGTGGGGGGGATGGAGATGGGGGGGGGGGGGGCTGGGCGATCGCGACGGACGCTCTCGCAGGTGATCCCTCTCGTCAGCGTCGATTCCCCTGAACGACCGGGCCGGAGGGACGTGGCGACTGTGCGGCCGGGAGGGACAGGCCGGGACACGAAGCGTCGTCGCCGCTCGATGCTCTGCACCTCCGTGCCTTCCCCGCGCGGTCGAGGCGTCCCCGGTGAGCCGGTCCAACCGTGGAGGCCACCGCCCGCCCGCCTGCCACCCACCACCCACCACCTCGGTTGGAGCTGTCCCTTGTACGGCACGAGGCGTAAGCACCGGCGGTTCTCCTTAAGTGGGCACCGGCCGTCGCCAGTGGAGGGCGACCGTCGTTGTTGGTCACACGAAAGGACCCCTTCGTGGTGACCTCTCGCGGGCGGGGTTCTCACGAACCTCCCCCACCCACCCCCACGCTGCCGCCGTTCGTCAGCGGCGTCAAGGCCCACTTTTTTGATCCAGGGGTCCGTGGTCGTCCGCCTGGAATGGCGACCGGCAAACCTCGGGCGCGCGACGTCGCCGCCGCGGTTTTCGGGCAATGGAGTCGCTCGCGCGAGAAATGGGGCGGGTCGCGACCGCCCGCGCACGACGGCGACTGCACGGTTTACGAGGAGTCAACGTGGCGAGGGTTCCCCCCCTGAACGTCAACTACCCCTCTCCGCCACTCCCGCGGTGGTATTAACCAGGGCGGCCGGTGAGCTAGAACCTTGAAGAAGAAGGAGAAAAGAAGAGAAATAAAACCCCTCCGACGAAATCGGAGCCGAAAAACACCGCCGCCACCACCACCTTGCTCGACCGTGTCACCCTGCATAAAACTAGCCCCCCCCCCCCTCTGCCACCATCCCCCCCCTCCCCCCCCGGCGGTATTAACCAGGGCGGCCGGCAAGCTCACACCTTGAAGAAGAGGAAAAAAAACTCCGCAAAAACAGAGCCGAAAAACGTCACCACCACCTTGCTCACCCCGCCATAAAAAAAACCTAGCCCCCCCCATCTCCCCCATCCCCCCCCCATCTCCCCCATCCCCCCCCCCCAGATCTCCCCCATCCCCCCCCCCATCTCCCCCATCTCCCTCCCCATCCCCAGAGGGGTTGACACTTGCCTGTGGTTATTGTGATCGGGGAACGGCTGAGCGACGGAGAGCGACGGACAAGCGCTTTTCAAGTGCACTGGATGAGGACGGGGGCGAACGCGAGGCGCGCGTTAAAACGTCACGGTTGATGTTCAGCGGCTGTGTGCGACGGTGGCATGAACAACCCCGGTGGGTGGATAAAAGTACGGACCGGTGCCTCCATCCCTCCTCTCTCCCTGCATCACCCCGACCATTTCGGTATCTTGGGACGCTTGTTGGATCAACGAGATGACGCCTGGAGGGAGGTAGGGAGGGAGGTAAGGGGTAGGGAGGGAGGGAGGTAAGGGGGTAGGGAGGGAGGTAAGGGGTAGGGAGGGAGGTAAGGGGGTAGGGAGGGAGGTAAGGGAGGGGAGGGAGGTAGGGAAGGAGGAGGTAGGGAGGGAGGGAGGTAGGTAGGGAGGTGGTAAGGGGGTAGGGAGGGAGGTAGGGAGGGAGGGAGGTAGGTAGGAGGGAGGTAAGGGTAGGGGGAGTAAGGAAGGTGGAGGGGGGAGGAGGGAGGGAGGTAAGGAAGGAGGGAGGGAGGTAGGGGGGGAGGGAGGGAGGTAAGGGGTAGGGAGGGAGGTAGGGAAGGAGGGAGGGAGGTAGGGAGGGAGGTAGGGAGGAGGTAGGGGGAGGAGGGAGGTAAGGGGGTAGGGAGAGGTAGGTAGGGAGGTAGGAAGGGAGGTAAGGGGGTAGGGGGAGGTAGGGAGGAGGGAGGTAGGAGGGAGGGAGGTAGGAGGGAGGGAAAGGTAGGGAGGGGTAGGGA
>MU249643.1:2157623-2184956 GCA_018977245.1 Lethenteron camtschaticum | reverse complement strand
AACAACACAACAACAACACAACAACAAAGCACAACAACAACACAGACAACAAACATCAACAATTACACANCANACACAACACAATCTACACAATCACACCAAACACAACCACACTGAGCAANAACCCACAGACACACAACAAACACACAACACAATCAACAACCACACCAGCAACCAACAAATCAATCAATCAACACCAACGATANCAGACACAACAAATCATCAACACAATCACATCANCCNAGCAATCAATCAATCACAACAATCAAGCACANCCAACATCAATCAACAAACACAACAACAAATAACCGACACAGGTTACAATACACNACAATAAACNAACACAACATCNACAACANCATNAGACACCAACAAACNAAACACACACNNCAACTNACANNAATCATNAGNACACACNACAACAACATAACANCAACGTACAAANNACAACAACACAGACACAGANNANCAACACANCACCAACCCACACAATCACAACAACAACAACTCNACAACAACAAACTCAACAACNCANCANNCACACNCAAACATCCACAACATCNCANCAACNCAACACAACAACAAAAACAACAACACAACAANACAGACACACNATAACACACACACACAACAAAACAACANCAACAACAACCAACAACAATCACAACACACACAACAACACGCACAAACACAACAACANACAACAACACTACAACACTGAACAAAACACAACACACAACACAGCAACAACACAACACAACAACACNAACACAACAAACAGAACAACAACANCATCCTCACAACACCANANCAACACAACAAATTGCCACAACCACAACANCACCAACAACACAAACANCACAACACAACAATCNCAAGTCACAACAANAACACAACAACAACACAACAACACAACAACACACAACAACAACAACAACACCACAGAGAGGGGGGGGGTGGCAGCACGTGACACGCTCAGGGAAACTCGTTTGAGGCTGAGTCGACCAGAGCGTCGTGGACCCGGGGACGCTGGGTCGTGAGCTAAACACCACAACCACCACAACAACCCATCACAACCACCACAACCCAACCACCACTCACCACGACAACCACCAACAACACTCACCAACAACACTCACCACCACCACACTCACCACCACACTCACCACCAACACTCACCACTACCAATACCACCACAACCAACACCACCACCACCACTCACCACCACTAACACGACACTCACAACCACAACCAACACCCACCACCACTCACCACCACCACTCAACACTCACCACCACTCACCACCACCACGCACAACACTCACCACCACCACGACACTCACCACCACCAACAACACTCACCACCAACACTCACCACCCTCACCACCACCACACTCACCACCACCACCACCACTCACCACCACCACCAACACTCATCACCACACTCACCACCACACTCACCACGATACTCACCACCACACTCACCACAACCACAACCACCACTCACCACCACCACAACCACTCACCACAACCACCACTCACCACCACCACACTCACCAACANCACTCACCACCACCACCAACCAACACTCACCACCACCCACTCACCACCAACACACCCACTCACCCACTCACCACCACCACCACACACTCACCACCACCACCTCACAAACCACCACCAACCCTCACCACCACCACACTCACCACCAACTCACCCACCCCAACAACACTCACCCACCCCACCACCACCACCACACTCACCCCACCAACACACTCACCACCACACTCACCANCACCAACACCACCACTCACCACTCACTCACCCCACCACCACACTCACCCACTCACCACCCACTCACCACCAACACTCACTCACCCACTCACCACCACACTCACCACCACCAACCCCTCACCACCNCACTCACCACCCCACACCACCACTCACCACCACTCACCACCACCCACTCACCACCACACTCACCCACATCACCACCNCCACCACACTCACCACCACCAACACTCACCACCAACACACTCACCCCAACAACACTCACCACCAACACTCACCACCACACTCACCACCACCAACACACTCACCACCACACTCACCACCACCAACCCACCACTCACCACCACTCACCCAACCCACTCACCACCACACTCACCACCAACACTCACCCCACACTCACCACCACACTCACCAACACACTCACCACAACACTCACCACTCACCCAACACTCACCACTCACCACCACCTACCAACANCACCAACACACTCACCACCACCACCACCAACAACACTCAACACCACCACCAACAATCACCACTCACCAACNCCACAACACTCACCACCCTACCAAACACTCACCACCACTCACCAACACTCACCCACTCACCACCNCACTCACCANCACACACTCACNACACACTCACCNCCACCCTCTCACCACCACNCACTCACCCACACTCACCACACTCACCCCACCAACAACACCCACCACCACCAACACTCATCCACCANCACACTCACCTCACCACCACACTCACCACCACACTCACCACCACCACCACACTCCCCCACACTCACCACCACACTCACCCACACTACCACCAACAATCACTCACCAACCACACTCACCAACACATCACCACCAACAACACTCACCACCACACCACCACCACACCACCACCACANTCACCACCACCACCACACCACCACCACATCACCACCACACCACCAACACATCACCACCACACCACCACACTCACCACCACANCACCAACACACTGCACCACCAACAACATCACCACCACCACACNCACCACCACACCACCACCACCACCACACTGCACCACCACACTTCTCACCACCACAACACACCACCACCACTCACCACCACCAACACCACCACCACCGCTGGCGCCTTCCGCTGCTGACCAGCGATACTCCGCCTCCTCCACTCGCCCCTCCCCTNGCAACAGATCAGACAAAGGTCCTGTAGCCTCAAGCAGACTGCAGAGGCAAGTGCTGTTAGCTAGACNTCACACAGCCAGACAAAGGTCNCCCGTGTAGCCTTANCAGGCTGCAGGGCAAGTGCNGTTAGACCGAGTCACACAGCCAGACAAAGGCCCCTGTAGCCTCTCAGGCTGCAGGGCAATGCGTTAGCTAATTATANACACACAGACAAAGATAAAGACCCAGCNTCTAACAGGCTCAGGGGCAAGTGCTGTTAGTTTGAGGCTCATAGAGCCAGACTAAGGCTCCTGTAGGATGCTCAGGGTTCAGTGTTAATGAGTGAGGCTCATAGAGCCAGACTAAGGCTCCTGTAGGATTCAGTGTTAATGAGTGAGGCTCATAGAGCCAGACTAAGGCTCCTGTAGGATTATCAGGGTTCCGTGTTAATGAGTGAGGCTCATAGAGCCAGACTAAGGCTCCTGTAGGATGCTCAGGGTTCAGTGTTAATGAGTGAGACTCATAGAGCCAGACTAAGGCTCATCTAGGATGCTCAGGGTTCAGTGTTAATGAGTGANGCTCATAGAGCCAGACTAAGGCTCATCTAGGATGCTCAGGGTTCAGTGTTAATGAGTGAGGCTCATAGAGCCAGACTAAGGCTCATCTAGGATGCTCAGGGTTCAGTGTTAATGGGTGAGACTCATAGAGCCAGACTAAGGCTCATCTAGGATGCTCAGGGTTCAGTGTTAATGAGTGAGGCTCATAGAGCCAGACTAAGGCTCATCTAGGATGCTCAGGGTTCAGTGTTAATGAGGCTCATAGAGCCAGACTAAGGCTCTTGTAGGATGCTCAGGTTCAGTGTTAATGAGTGAGGCTCATAGAGCCAGACTAAGGCTCATCTAGGATGCTCAGGGTTCAGTGTTAATGAGTGAGACTCATAGAGCCAGACTAAGGCTCCTGTAGGATTATCAGGGTTCAGTGTTAATGAGTGAGACTCATAGAGCCAGACTAAGGCTCATCTAGGATGCTCAGGGTTCAGTGTTAATGAGTGAGGCTCATAGAGCCAGACTGAGGCTCCTGTAGGATGCTCAGGGTTCAGTGTTAATGAGTGAGACTCATAGAGCCAGACTAAGGCTCTTGTAGGATGCTCAGGGTTCAGTGTTAATGGATGAGGCTCATAGAGCCAGACTAAGGCTCTTGTAGGATGCTCAGGGTTCAGTGTTAATGGGTGAGGCTCATAGAGCCAGACTAAGGCTCATCTAGGATGCTCAGGGTTCAGTGTTAATGAGTGAGACTCATAGAGCCAGACTAAGGCTCATCTAGGATTATCAGGGTTCAGTGTTAATGAGTGAGACTCATAGAGCCAGACTAAGGCTCCTGTAGGATTATCAGGGTTCAGTGTTAATGAGTGAGGCTCATAGAGCCAGACTAAGGCTCATCTGCTCTGCCCATGCCTGGCATGCCATCACTGTAACTACTTGTAACAAGTAAACCCGTAAAAACAAAGTTTTTCTCTATAAATCCTTTATATGCGTGGCGGCTAGAGTCATCTCGTCCTCTGGCTTGAGATGGCTGCCACCTATGGGTCAGATGATTGTCTGCACCATTAAGCAATTGGTAATTAAATATTGAATTTGTTTTCCCTAAACAGTGTAACATTTAGGATTTTTTTTCACGAACATTAATTGTCACGCACAACGAGTCTGTGTGCAAAATGTCAGCTCGATTGGATCACGGGAAGTGGGTTAAAAAACGAGCGAAAGATTTGCACGGTCCTAAGCAAGCAAGCGAGCACGCAAGCAAGCAAGCATGCGAACTTAATATAAAGGATTTAAAATAAGAATATGTTTTACCCCTTTTCCGGCTACAAAACAGGTGTTGTGTTAAGATGGAATCAAGTTGCCGCATCAACCACGCACAGTGGCTGTGGTGAACATGCAAAACGTGGCTCTGACAACAATCGGGAACCTATGGCTCGCGAGCCATATGTGGCTCTTCTGGTGACGGCATGTGGCTCCCAGACAATTTTGAGTTGAAAAAAATAATAATAAAAAAATAAAAAAATACTTGTGATATTGCTTAATAAGTGTGTCATTTTAAAGTAAACAGAAATTAGTTTTGAACATAAATTTCACGGGTCACGGGTCCCGTGACCAGAAGTCGCATTAAAAGTAAGACGTATTTAATTTATTATACGTTAAAAATTACACTATATGGCTCTCAATGAAAGATATTTAGAAATATTTGGCTTTTACGGCTCTCCCAGTCAAACAGGTCCCCGACCCCTGGTCTACATTGTCCTTGAAACGGATTGGCCTACACCAGAGACAGGAGCTTGTTTTACTGGTAGGAAACTGCTGGTTACACCAGCCCACATGGGATTATTGTGTCCGTCCGTCGTGCAGGGAGGGGCTGGGTGGGGAGGGAGGGCTGGGTGGGAGGGTGGGGAGGGGATGGGTGGGGAGGGTGGGAGGGGCTGGGTGGGAGGGTGGGGCTGGGTGGGGAGGGTGGGAGGGGCTGGGTGGGGAGGGGATGGGTGGGGAGGGTGGGAGGGCTGGGTGGGAGGGTGGGGCTGGGTGGGGAGGGTGGGAGGAGCTGGGTGGGGAGGGATGGGTGGGGAGGGTGGGAGGGGCTGGGTGGGGAGGGTGGGGCTGGGTGGGGAGGGTGGGAGGGGCTGGGTGGGGAGGGATGGGTGGGAGGGTGGGAGGGGCTGGGTGGGAGGGGATGGGTGGGGAGGGTAGGGCTGAGTGGGGGTGGGAGGGGTGGGGCTGGGTGGGGAGGAGAGGGTGGGGAGGGCTGGGTGGGGAGGGGATGGGTGGGGAGGAGNTGGGGGGTGGGAGGGGTGGGGCTGGGTGGGGAGGAGAGGGTGGGGACTGGGTGGTGCCCTTATAAACTCAACGTTTCACCTACTCACGCCGGCTTGTGCCACCCTCACAGTCGGCCATATTTGCGGAATACACCACGCTGCCGTTGACCCAGCAGGCCATTGACCGAGCAACCCGACGTTCCTACCAGCTCCCTCCGCAGGAATGTGTTGAAGTACCTTGATTCTTGCAAAACGTATATATATTTGGTCTTTGGTTCTTTCGGTAAAGTCACGTTGTGTTGTATTGCGTTATATTTCCAAGCTTATGTTTGTTTTCTGATTCATTTGTGCCTGGTGGTGGTTGCTTGTGTTGCGGATCGAGACGTCGTATTCGATAACTATTTAATTTCTTTCAACGCGACTTTACCGAAAGAACCAAAGAGTAATTCCTGCAGTCACGAAAGCTTCGAATCTCGTCTATATAGTTGGTGTTTGAACATCTCCTGTTTTATTGGCAGAAAGAGCCATAAAGAAGGCTGCTGCTGTCTCTCGTGTAGGCCCATCCGTTTCAAAGACCATGCATACATCAGGCTGTTTCAAACACAAGGACCCGATTTGAAATCGCTAAATCTCTGCAATGACGAACCGCCCATGAATGAAACTCTTACCACTTGAAAGGGCGGGGCATAGAGAGGTGGGGCATAGAGAGGGCGGAGCATAGANTTGCAAATGATTACAGCAAGATGCCTCCTCTCCCAGCGCACAAACAGCCCCTAGCCTCAGTCATTTGCAAGATGGCGACCCCACAACACAAGGCGTTTTGCTTTCTGCAGTTCAAGTTCAATTTCATTTATTAGATGTAGCCCTGTGAGCCATTCGGCTAGTGAATCGGGTGCAACCGCAACAAACAAAAACATGAACAAGAAAACATCTTAAAGTGAATATGTGACTGAGTGCAAACAGAAAATCCAAGAAAAGACAGCTAAATTTTGTAATTGCGGTGCAGCGGTGCGTTTCATCGCACCCTGCGACCGTTTTTGTGGGATACGTCAAAGACCGCGGTGTTTTTGTGCCACCGTTAGCGACTAATCTGGATGACCTCAAAAACAGAATCACGGCAGCGGTGACTTCAGTGGAAGAAGACACTTTGAGAGGCGTTTGGGACGAATTCAACAATCGCCTCGATGTTGTACCGTACAGCAGGTGGAGGGCACATAGAGCATTTATAAAATGGTTCGTAAAACTTGATAACTCATTAAACCGTTTGTAACTTTTCGTGTAATTGTTGCCATCGTGAAAGATACCGCTTTGAAATTGGGTCCATGCTTTTGGAACAAACAACCCTGCATTATCCGGGCATGTTTCTTTGGATGTGTAATGCGAGCGTAAATGGGGTTGTTGCTGGCCTCTGGTCCAATCACCCGGCCCGGGGCATTGGGGGGCGGAGCCTGGTCTGCGGGGCGTGTGGGAGGGGCCGCCGTTCGCCTCGGCAGCTCCAATGGGAGGCGAGGTGAATGGGGGCGGAGCCAGCGGGGCAGTATGGGAAGGCCGGATCTGACGATCGGGAGGCGGGAGTCAGGGTCACGTGGGGGGAATGTATATAGTGGGAGCCCGGAAGAGATCGAGGCAGTCGGGGAAGCTAAGAGGCTGAGCCACGTTGGGTGGTGAGGAAAGATCCGCGCCATCGGCCACATGGCCGAAGGACCTCAGCATGCCGTCGGCCAGCGGTGTGCGGAGTGCGGGAGTAGAGGAGCTAACGGAGGAGCGTGCACAGCACGCGAGAGAGAGCGTGCGTAGTACGCGAGAGAGAGAGCGTGCACGGGCGCGCGCGAGAGGAGACGCTGGTCCGAGAAGAGGCCAGTGGGGGTGCGGAGAAGAACCTGCATAAAAGACAAACGGAGACCAGCATCGCCTGACGGAGTCTTTTATTACAGATGTATTGCCACAGGTACGTGTGGTCAATGCAGACTTGCTGATGCCTTGCGGTAGAGGTTTATTGGTGTTTGAACGTCTCAACACACAACTCCTGTTTCATCGCCAGAGGAGGGTAAAAAAACTGTTCTTATTTTTTTTTTAAAGTTAATATTTGCATACTTTGATAGTGCTGGCGGAAAAAGGTCGCGGAACAATGGGCTTGTAAAATGTGCATTCATCGCGTACGTTGATTACCATAGAATAACCCGAACGGCAATGAAAACCCCGTAATTTATATGCATTCATTAATCCCCTCCCCCATTTCACGTAAGATGAGCACACAAGTAACGTCATCGCATCTACCCTCAATTTGAAGGAACGAAACACGCGGACCAGATGACGCCAAAAGGCGTCTTTTGGCGTCATCTGGTCCAACACCATGTGAGACTAGGCTCTAAGAAAAGCTGTCTCGGGTGTGGACCAATCAACTTCAAGGACAGTGCATATCATTATCATCATCAGAGTTGTTTATTTTTGTTTGCATTTTGACTGCTTGTGCTGTGGTCATTGCAAACATGATGCCTTGTATAAAGGTGTCAGTTTTGTACCAGTTGAAAGGGTAAAAACCTACTACTATATTTAGCATTTTGACTGCTTGTGCTGTGGTTATTGCAAACATGATGCCTTGTATAAAGGTGTCAGTTTTTGTACCAGTTGAAAGGGTAAAAGCCTACCACTATATTTTGCATTTTGACTGCCTGTGTTGTGGTTATTGCAAACATGATGCCTTGTATAAAAGTGTCAGTTTTGTACCAGTTGAAAGGGTAAAAACCTACCACTATATTTTGCATTTTGACTGCTTGTGTTGTGGTTATTGCAAACACGATGCCTTGTATAAAGGTATCAGTTTTTGTACCAGTTGAAAGGGTAAAAACCTACCACTATATTTTGCATTTTGACCGCTTGTGTTGTGGTTATTGCAAACACGATGCCTTGTATAAAGGTATCAGTTTTTGTACCAGTTGAAAGGGTAAAAACCTACCACTATATTTTGCATTTTGACTGCTTGTGTTGTGGTTATTGCAAACACGATGCCTTGTATAAAGGTGTCAGTTTTTGTACCAGTTGAAAGGGTAAAAACCTACCACTATATTTTGCATTTTGACTGCTTGTGTTGTGGTTATTGCAAACACGATGCCTTGTATAAAGGTGTCAGTTTTGTACCAGTTGAAAGGGTAAAAACCTACCACTATATTTTGCCATATGGTAAAGGAGATGTCTCATAGTGAAACACGTGGACTTCACGAATCTGTCCGTCGCCTGATGAAGCTGGTTGTAGTTCGGGCCGTCCATAAATGACGTCACACGGCGTCACAAAAAGTCAGACCCCCCCCNTCAAATATGACGTCACAAAGCTCTGCCCCCCCCCCCCAAAAAAACATGCTTCAAATCGCTTTAAATTATCGTCATTGTGGTGCGTATTTAATGTGGCGGGTGCTGCACTCTGATGTTGTAGGAGAAAACATTTATTAAAAAGTCTATTTAATTAAGTAGAACGTGTTATTCTTTGGTTCTTTCGGTAAAGTGACGTATAAAGATAAAATAATAAATTAAATGCTAGCATACGACGTTTCGATTGCAACACAAGCAATCATCATCAGGTATAATGAAATAGCGACATAGAATCTAACCAGAAATCTATATACAGACATATAAGCAGACAGATATCACCAAGATACAGAGAGAGAGAGTAACACAGGCACAGAGAGGGGTGATCGTCTCTGTGGCGAGGCCTTAAACAGAGGGGGGCGGAGGCAGAGAGAGGGAGGGGGAGGAAAATTTTTTTACATGTCAATGAGTACGAAGAGACGCGTGGTCAAGTTCGCAGGCTTGAACATTAGGAGAGAGGGAGACAGAACACACTAAATTAAATAAGCTAGCAAAATATCGAAATGTTATGTAAAACGACACAGAGAGTCGGTCAACACACAACGCAGCCTGGTCGATTACGTATTTCAAAGATTGCTAAGTTAAAATTTAAGTGTGAAAATTCCAAAGAGAGACAAAACATAAAAACAAGAGGAACGGAGACGCACAGACAGAGCAGAACATAAGAACGACAAAAAAACGAGTGTAGACAGAAAAAAGTACACTAAATACACAGGCAGAGAGAGAACCAAAAACGTGTTGCCTATATTTATTTAAAGTTGCTAATTTTTACGTGACGTCACATTTCTCAACCCCCGCCCCTCTCCCCTCGTCACACATCGTCACAAATGTCTGACCCCCCAACCCCCCCCCCCTCTAGGTGCGTGACGTCATTTATGGACGGCCCTTACTGGCGAAACGTCGTACTCAGATTGTAAATGTTGTTGTGCCTTGGCTCTCCAACACACCGGTGTTGTTAATAACGAATTGCCACGTGCTGTTTACGTCACAAACCTCACGAATTTCCTGTGTCGGGTGGTGGCCGGTTTAACGACACATGTATCTATTTACGCGATCTAACCTAAAAATAAGTATAACCCGTAAAAACAAAGTTTTTCACTCTAAATCCTTTATATGCGTGGCAGCGAACTTAATATAAAGGATTTAAAAAATATATTCGCCTGTGGAGGACGCGGGATCGATCCCGCGACCTTTGGCATGGGAAGCGAGGGCGCTACCAACTGCGCTACTCCCCACGGCCTGTGGAGGGGTTACGCTCTGGGCTCCTACTCTGACGTTCAGCCAAAGCCATGAATGAGTTCTATTTGAATATATGTAAAATATTTTTTTTGCCTAAAAAGTGTAAAATTTTGGGAATTTTTTTCCACGAACAATAATTGTCTCGCACAACGAGTCAGTGTGCAAAATGTCAGCTCGATTGGATCACGGGAAGTGGGTTAAAAAACGACCGAAAGATTTGCACGGTCGAAAGCAAGCAAGCACGCAAGCGAACATAATATAAAGGATTTAAAAAACACTTGTACTCTGGAGAAAAACGGCCCATGGATATGTAACTGTTACTGCTGCTGTTGTAACTGTTGTTATTGTGATCGTTGTGATATTTGTTGCGATAGGAGCCGTCCATAAATGATGTCACGCACCTGGGGGGGNTGGGGGGTCAGACATTTGTGACGATGTGTGACGAGGGGGAGGGGGTTTAGAAATGTGACGTCACATCAAAATGCGCAACTTTAAATAAATATAGACAACACGTTCTACTTAATTAAATAGACTTTTCAATAAATGTTTTCTCCTACAACATCAGAGTGCAGCGCCACATAAATACGCACCACAATGACAATAGTTTAAAGCGATTTGAAGCAGGTTTTATTTTGTTTTGGGGGGGGNCAGAGCTTTGTGACGTCATATTTGAGGGAGGGGGGGGGGTTGACTTTCTGTGACTCCGTGTGACGAGGTCGGGGGTCAAAAATCGTCCAAAATCGCGTGACGTCATTATGAACGACCCCATAGTTGCTTTTGTCAGTGATAGCTGCTGTGATGATTGTTGTGATAGTTGATGTCGCGACGATTGTTGTTGTGACAGTTTTGTTGTTGTTGTTGTTGTGACAGTTTTGTTGTTGTTGTTGTTGTGACAGTTTTGTTGTTGTTGTGACAGTTTTGTTGTTGTTGTTGTGCTCCTTGGTTGTGCCGATTGCCGGCTTCATTAGTAGCGGCACGTGGGTGGCGATTGTCACAGAGGGACGGCGAGAAACCACACCCGGGGTGGCGTCTCCACGTGGTCCTGTCGTGTGCAGCGAGTAACAAGTCTAACCCGTAAAAACAAAGTTTTTCACTATAAATCCTTTATATGCGTGGCGGCTAGAGTCCTCTCGTCCTCTGGCTTGAGATGGCTGCACCTATGGGTCAGATGATTGTCAGCATTAAGCAATTGGTAATTAAATATTTAATTTTTTTCCCAAAAGTGTAAAAATTTGGAATTTTTTTTCACGAACATTAATTGTCTCGCACAACGAGTCTGTGTGGAAAATGTCAGCTCGATTGGATCACGGGAAGTGGGTTAAAAAACGACTGAAAGATTTGCACGGTCCTAAGCAAGCAAGCAAGCACGCGAACTTAATATAAAGGATTTAAAAATGGCTCTTCGAGTTATTTTTATTGCCGACACCTGCTCTGGCCCACGTGTGGAGAAATGGGACCGTCGCTTTGCCCACATAAGGAATACCGGGCGGTAATCGGCGCGTTTGACGATTCAACGGTCGATTAAACGGGAATCGGTGTGGATCAAGCGTGGATCGAGCACAGATCCGAGCATCGCGATCGCTGCCGCGTGATTTCTGGACCCAAAGAGACCATTTGTGGCTCGAAAAAGCCCACATTAGTACAGCAAATCTGGCTGTGACGGTCCCACCTGATGACGGAGACTGTGTTGCCTCCGAAACGTCGTGATTTTTATCATTTTATTTTTATAAATTTTCATTTCATTTTTTACCTACACGGTGACTTTACCGAAAAAACTAAGAGTATGGATCCTTGCAGTCACGAAAGCTTCAAATCTAGAAGCCCACATTAGGCCGCCCTTTGACACCGATTGGCTTGCTTCCGCATGAACATAATCTATAATTCACTCTGTCACGGATTAATTTCATCCTGTCACGGCGCCTTACAAATGTACGTCATTACTGTTATAAACGTGGAGGTAAAAGTATAACCCGTAAAAACAAAGTTTTTCACTATAAATCCTTTATATGCGTGGCGGCTAGAGTCCTCTCGTCCTCTGGCTTGAGATGGCTGCCACCTATGGGTCAGATGATTGTCTGCCAGTATTAAGCAATTGGTAATTAAATATTTAATTTGTTTTCCCTAAACAGTGTAAAATTTTGAAAAAAAATTCACGAACATTAATTGTCTCGCACAACGAGTCTGTGTGCAAAATGTCAGCTCGATTGGATCACGGGAAGTGGGTTAAAAAACGACCGAAAGATTTGCACGGTCGTAAGCACACAAGCAAGCGAACTTAATATAAAGGATTTAAAAAGCGAGGACCCGGAGAAAAATCCACGTAACCACGGGGGGAAAGAGAGAGGCAGATGCCAAATATACAGCGGCAGGCATCGTCAGCGGTCGGGATCGAGCCCACGATCTCCTGTATACCGGGCAAGGCAGTTAACATCTCATCACGAGGCCTCCTTTGCCAGTACCAAAATATACTAATAGGGGTTTTTCCCCTTTTTTTTCTAATAGTGCGTTGACTTTGAACCGTGCGCCTTTTGGCGTCATCTGGTCGAACACCATATGAGACTAGGCTCTAAGGAAAGCTGTCTTTGGTGCGGACCAATGAGTTTCCAGGACAATGCATAAATTATCAGTTTTTTTGTTGCATTTTGAGTATTGTGGTTAATGTAAACATGATTCCTTGTAAAAGGTGTCAGTTTTGTTGCCAGATAGAAGGGTAAAAAACAATTATCATATTTTTTACTGGCAAATGAGGTTCCAATGGTGTAAAGGCTTCACCCCGAGCTCTCATACTCTGATGGTGCATTGCTTTGAGTTGTGCGCCTTTTGGCGTCATCTGGTCCAACCCATGTGAGACTAGGCTCTAAGGAAAGCTGTCCGGGTGTGGACCAATCAACTTCAAGGACAGTGCACACATTATCAGAGTTATGTTTTGTTTGCATTATGACTGCAGGTATTGTGGTCTATGCAAACATGACTTCTTGTAAAAAAGGTGTCAGTTTTGTTGCCAGATAGAAGGGTAAAAAACAATTATCATATTTTTACTGGCAAATTAGGTTCCCATAGTGTAGATGCTTGCCCCGAGCTCTCATACTCTGATGGTGCATTGTCTTTGAGTTGTGCGCCTTTTGGCGTCATCTGGTCCAACCCATGTGAGACTGGGCTCTAAGGAAAGCTGTCTCGGGTGTGGACCAATCAACTTCAAGGACAGTGCATATATTATCAGAGCTATGTTTTTTGTTTGAATTATGACTGCAGGTATTGTGGTCTATGCAAACATGACTCGTTGTAAGGACGCCGCAGCTTGGTCACGCTCGCACGTTTATAAACCACGACGGGGTTTTTAGACAGATTGGTGCCTGTTCGGTTTCGCTTCAACGGCAACTCCTCCGAGCCCCCTCGTCGTCGTCGTAGCCGTCGTCCCGTAAGCCAATCCCGCAAAGTCCGTTCGGCAGCTCAGACTGACCCTGGTGATGTTCCGAGGTCGTCAAAAATAGTTTCTTTTAGCTATCTAATTCTATTTCACAGGCAAGCCAACCGAGCCGTTAGCTCTTGTTCAGAGGAGACCTGGCCACACTCGACGCGAGCTCACACCAACGTCGTGACAGCGGATGACATCGTCGTTTTCGTCGTCATCACACGCGGGAATTCAAAGCGACCAAGATAGAATCGGAACGTGCTCGATTTCAACGCGGAGGGCAAATCGCAGGAGGATTTATCGTCATCACCATCATCACGTGGACAATCCAGCAAATTCCGTGTGACGTTCAATCAGACGTGGAGGGGAAACCCGGAGGGCACCGAAAAAACGCGCCTTCAGGGAGAGAGAGAGAGACCACGTGAACTCCAACCGGGCCGTCAGGGTTCGAGATGGAACCCACGCCTCACTCATCGGGAGGTGATCGCATCTGTTCGTCAGTGGATGGAGATGCGATCACGGGGGAGGGGGGGGGTCATTAAATCAGAATTAACGGAGGAAGTAACAAGCCGAGCGTACGTCGACTTACAACTCAGAAATACGAAAAACCGCCGTATGATGTAGCGTCATCTACATCTGCACGTGGACAGTGGCATCTACATCTACAGAATGGAAACCAGTGGCATCTAATCTGAGACGTGAAGGGGTAACCTGCAGGACGTGAAGACAAATGCATCTACATCTGCAGAACGTAAGAACCAGTGGCATCTACATCTGCAGAAGTACAACCCGTGGCATCACAGAACGTGAAGAACCAGTGGCATCTACTCTACAGAACGTGATGGTATCTGATCTGCAGAACGTGAAGATGGCATCAGCAGGGGAAGAGTGGCATTACATCTGCAGAATATGAAGAAAGTGGCACATCTACAGAACTGAAGAACCAGTGGCATACATCTACAGAACGTGAAAACCTGTCCATCTGCAATGAAGAACCAGTGGCATCTACATCTGCAGAACGTGAAGAACCAGTGGCATCTACATCTGCAGGACGTGAAGAACCAGTGGCATCTACATCTGCAGAACATGAAGAACCAGTGGCATCTACATCTGCAGAACATGAAGAACCAGTGGCATCTACATCTACAGAACGTGAAGAACCAGTGACATCTACATCTGCAGAACATGAAGAACCATTGGCATCTACATCTGCAGAATATGAAGAACCAGTGGCATCTACATCTGTTGAACATGAAGAACCAGTGGCATCTGAACGTGAAGAACCAGTGGCATCTACAGAACGTGAAGAACCAGTGGCATCTACATCTGCAGAACGTGAAGAACCAGTGGCATCTACATCTACAGAACGTGAAGAACCATTGGCATCTACATCTGCAGAACGTGAAGAACCAGTGGCGTCTACATCTGCAGAACATGAAGAACATTGGCAGTGGCGTCTACATCTGCAGAACGTGAAGAACCAGTGGCATCTACATCTACAGAAGTGAAGACCATTGCATCTACATCTGCAGAACGTGAAGAACCAGTGGCATCTACATCTGCAGAACGTGAAGAACCAGTGACATCTGCAGAACATGAAGAACCCGTGGCATCTACATCTGCACAACGTGAAGAACCAGTGGCATCTACATCTGCAGAACGTGAAGAACCAGTGGCGTCTACATCTGCAGAACATGAAGAACCATTGGCATCTTAATCTGCAGAACGTGAAGAACCAGTGGCGTCTACATCTGCAGAACATGAAGAACCCGTGGCATCTACATCTGCACAACGTGAAGAACCAGTGGCATCTACATCTACAGGACATGAAGACCCAGTGGCATCTCCATCTGCAGAACATGACTAACTGGTGGAGTCTAGATCTGCAGAACATTAAAAACCAGTGGCATCTACATCTGCAGAACGTGAAGAACCAGTGGCATCTACGTCTGCAGGAGATGATACAACTTTTAAAGCCATTCCCCGTATTTTGTGTACAAGCTGTACAAAGTGTTTGGAATCGACGGGAGTAAAGTTGGACTTGCAAACAGACCTCTGGAACCGAACTCGTTTGTAAGCAGAGGGCTCCCTGTATAGAATACGAAGACAATGACGTTGTCGAAAAAACATACATTTTTTCAGTCTCAAAAGTTCAAATCATTTTTAAACGCTGGGAAGCGTCCCCAGCGTCACACAATGATCCCCGTGTCGCCTTAACAGACTCTTGGGCAAGTGCTGTTAGCGAGCACCTATTAAGGCCAGCAAGGCACACGAGGGGGCGGGTGGCCAGCACCACACCCGGCCACCTTTGTCTCCCCAGTGGCGATGTTTACACACCACACCAGGGACTCATTTACGGCTGGTCGACCTAGGGGAGACTCAGGAGCGGTTCAGATAATCGTCACCGGTGTTGGCCGTGAGCGGGAATTGGGTCATCGGGTTCGTAGCGCGGCGTAGCGCTAACCGCTACCACACCACCGCTCCCCATAGGTGCTCGCTAACAGCACTTGCCCCAACAGCGTCACACGCGCGCGCAAGGGTTCTGACGGCAGAAGAGCCAAACCCGCCCGTCGTGTTGTATTCTTTACGGCGCCACCGGCAAACGCGTTGCGACAAGCGTCGCACGAGCCCCCGCGCTGGTTTCACAGTCCATCTTGAAACCTTCCCTCAACCCAGAGTAAAAAAAAAAAAATTAACCCGTAAAAACAAAGTTTTTCACTATAAATCCTTTATATGCGTGGCGGCTAGAGTCCTCTCGTCCTCTGGCTTGAGATGGCTGCCACCTATGGGTCAGATGATTGCCTGCCACCATTAAGCAATTGGTAATTAAATATAAAAAAATTCCTAAAAAGTGTAAAGTTATGGAAAAATTTTTTCACGAAAATAATTGTCACGCACAACGAGTCTGTGTGCAAAATGTCAACTCGATTGGATCACGGGAAGTGGGTTAAAAAACGACCGAAAGATTTGCACGGTCGTAAGCACGCAAGCAAGCAAGTGAACTTAATATAAAGGATTTTAAAAAATGATAATCCGAAATCTCATCGCCGGGTGGAAATGTTTCCTGAAGTAGTTTTTTGTTGCGTCACACGCACGCCCGACCGCTGCTAAAACCGGAGGTCGGTTTTAGCGCTGTTGGCTGGTGGCATTGCGGCGATGACACTACCTTTAACTCCTACGCCCCCCCCACCCCCCCCGTCTATTTCAGAGCGAAACAGGTGGAAGAGACTTCGTTCACAATTCTGGCGAAATCGCCCCGATGAGGCCCGGGTCGTTGTTGTCATCGCGACGGCAAAACGTCACCGGCTACTCGACACGTGAATGTTGATGTCCGCGGGTTTTACCCTCCAATACGCAACCGGTTAAAACCACCATTGGAACCTCATTTGCCAGTAAAAAATATGGACCAGATGACGCCAAAAGGCGCACAACTCAAAGACAAAAAATAAAAAAGGTGTCAGTTTTGTTGCCAGATTGAAGGGTAAAAAAACAATTATCAAGGTTAAAATCAGTTACTAATTGGGCCACGTGTTTAGTTTTACGCGACACAAGCCTTTCCCGATCGGCCATGTCGGGTGGTGGTGGTGGCGGCGGTGGGTTTAACGACGACACACATTTATAGTGACGCGATTATGGCAAAGGGTGGGGGGGTAAGGGACACAACATTGACCCGGAACGGACCCACAAATGTGTCTCGCGTGGCGATGCGTCCATAGTACTAACCGCTAACGCCAGTCAGCGTGGGGTGGGGATGGAGGGGGCGGGGGGTGGTGGTGGTGGGGGCGGTGTTGGGGGGGGCAGGCAGCAACGGGGGCTAAAAACAACAAAAAACAATCCTCAGTTTTTCATCTTCTGCTCCATAAAGTTCAGGGGCGTGAACAGGACCGCCGCGTGGGTCACCTGGTGCTTGTGCAGGTTGCCCGACTGCGTGAACGCCTTGCCGCACACGTCGCACTTGTACGGCTTCTCGCCCGTGTGCGTCCTTCGGTGGCTGTGCAGGGCGCCCGACTGGGTGAACGCCTTGCCGCACACGGTGCACTTGTAGGGCTTCTCTCCCGCGTGGGTCCTCTGGTGGCTGTGCAGGGCGCCCGACTGGGTGAACGCCTTTCCGCACGCGACGCACTTGTACGGCTTCTCGCCCGTGTGCGTCCTCTGGTGGTTGTTGAGGGCCCCCGAGACGGTGAACGCCTTGCCGCAGACCTCGCACTTGTAGGGCTTCTCGCCCGTGTGGGTCCTCTGGTGGTTGTGCAGGTTGCCCGACTGGGTGAAGGCCTTGTCGCAGACGGCGCACACGTACGGTTTCTCGCCCGTGTGTGTCCGCCGGTGGCTGTTGAAGGAGCCACGGTTGTCCGTGTTGTACACGCACTGGTCGCACTGGTGCATGGCGATTCCTGCTGCTGCTACTGCTGCACAGACCACCAAAACGACAAAGATCCCCCCCCCCCCACACCGGCGTGTATTCTTAACAGACTGTCGGGGAAAGTGCTGTTGGTAGCGAGTTGCAGCAGCGCCTATTAAGGTACACGAAGCGGGGGTGGGTGTCCAGCACCACGCCCGCCCCTGTCACCTTTGTCTCCCCAGTGGCGATGTTTACACATCGCACTCAAGAAGTCATTTGAGGCCAAGTCGACCTAGGGGGGGGGGGCCCAGCACCGGTTCGGATAATCGTCACCAGTGTTGGCAGTGAGCGGGAGTCGAATTCGGGTCGCCGGGTTCTTGCGCAGCGCGCTAACCGTGACACGACATTTGTAGCAGCCAAACACTTTGAAGGCGTGAGATTGATTCTAAACATGGAGGGATCCGGATAAAAATCCACGCGACCACGAGGAGAGAGAGATGCAAACTCCAAATATACAGCAGGAATCAGGGTCGGGATCGAACCTATGACCTCCTGCATACCAGGCGAGGTAGTTAACATCTCCTATCCACCGTGATGATGATGAGAGAGAGACGCAAACTCCAAATATACAGCAGCAGGCGTCAGGGTCGGGATCGAACCCACGACCTCCTGTAGACAGGCGAGGTAGTCAACATCTCCTAGCCACCGTGATGATGATGAGAGAGACGCAAACTCCAAATATACAGCTGGCCTCAGGGTCGGGATCGAACCCACGACCTCCTGCATACCAGGCGAGGTAGTCAATATCTCCTAGCCACTGTGATGATGATGAGAGACACAAACTCAAAATATACAGCAGGCGTCAGGGTCGGGATCGAACTCACGACCTCCTGTATACTAGGCGAGGTAGTCAACATCTCCTAGCCACTGTGATGATGAGAGAGACGCAGACTCCAAATATACAACAGCAGGCGTCAGGTTCAGGATCGAACCCACGACCTCCTGCATACTTGGCGAGGTAGTCAACATCTCCTAGCCACCGTGATGATGATGAGAGACACAAACTCCAAATATACAGCAGGCACTAGGGTCGGGATCGAACCCATGACCTCCTGCATACCAGGTGAGGTAGTCAACATCTCCTAGCCACCGTGATGATGATGAGAGAGGGACGCAAACTCCAAATATACAGCAGGCGCTAGGGTCAGGATCGAACCCACGATCTCCTGCATACCAGGTGAGGTAGTCAACATCTCCTAGCCACCGTGATGATGATGAGAGAGAGACGCAGACTCCAAATATACAACAGCAGGCGTCAGGTTCGGGATCGAACCCACGACCTCCTGTAGACCAGGCGAGGTAGTTAACATCTCCTAGCCACCGTGATGATGATGAGAGAGACGCAAACTCCAAATATACAACAGCAGGCGTCAGGTTCGGGATCGAACCCACGACCTCCTGTAGACCAGGCGAGGTAGTTAACATCTCCTAGCCACCGTGATGATGATGAGAGAGGGACGCAAACTCCAAATATACAGCAGGCGCCAGGGTCGGGATCGAACCCACGACCTCCTGCATACCAGGTGAGGTAGTCAACATCTCCTAGCCACCGTGATGGTGATGAGAGGGTCAGGATCGAACCCACGACCTCCTGCATACCAGGCGAGGTAGTTAACATCTCAGCCACCGCGGCGCCCACGTTGGCGCAACGATTTAACGTTGGACCAACTCTTTCCCAACCGTGGTTGTTTGCAGCCGTTGGTCAGCGTTGGCATGCGGTTCAGAATCAGCATCGGCATCCCATTTACCAGGAGAGGAGGAATCTGATGGGGCTATGAAGATATTTTTCACAGATGTCCAGTCAGTGGGCAGGGGTCAGCAATTTGGGCACTGGGTGGCTGGGAGAGTTAACTACCTCGCCTGGTATGCAGGAGGTCGTGGGTTCGATCCGGACCCTGACGATGCCTGCTGCTGCTGCTGCTGACTAGATGTGGAGTCGCGTCTCTTCATCATCATCACGGTGGCTAGGAGATGTTGACTACCCGCCTGGTACAGGAGGTGTGGGTCAAGACCCTGACGATCTGCTGCTACTGCTGTATAATTGGACGTGGTCTCTTCTCATCATCATCACGGTGGCTAGGAGATGTTAACTACCTCGCCTGGTGTGCAGGAGGTCATGGGTTCGATCCAGACCCTGACGCCTGCTGTGCTGCTGTAGATGTGGAGTCTGCGTCTCTCATCATCATCACGGTGGCTAGGAGATGTTAACTACCTCGCCTGGTATGCAGGTCGTGGGTTCGATCCTGACACCTGCTGTAGATGTGGAGTCTGCGTCTCTCTNTCATCATCATCATGGCTAGGAGATGTTACTACCTCGCCTGGTATGCAGGAGGTCGTGGGTTCGATCCGGACCCTGACGCCTGCTGTATATTTAGAGTCTGCGTCTCTCTCTGCTCTTCCCCGTGGTCACGTGGATTTTTTTCTACGGGTCCTCCGTTTTTCCCTGCACATTTAGACTTAACATCACGCGTTTAGAGTATTTGACTGCTCTAACATTTCCAGTTGGATAAAAACAACTTGGTTGAGCGATCATTTGTGAAGCAAGGTCGCTTCTGCAAAAAGCTACATTGCTCCGTGGACCTCATATGGTGAAATTTCTTGTTCTTTCGGTAAAGTCACGTAGAAGGGAAGTAATAAAATAATAAAAATAAAACATAATAAAATAATTCTCACGACGTTTCGGCCACAACGCAAGCAGCCGTCCTCAGGTGAAGAACAGGTCTGTCGGGGAGACAGCGTCTGAATGAAACACCACCAGGCTTGGAGCGTTATTTAAGCTGGGTTGGAAGGGGAGAGCGCCTTGACAAAATAATTTGCAAATGATGTTTAATTTTTATTATTTTATTATTTCCCTTCTACGTGACTTTACCGAAAGAACCAAGAAGATGAATCCCTGCAGTCACGAAAGCTTTAAATCGAAATGGTGAAATATATTTAACAAGTACAGTCGAACCTCGGAGATCGAACGCACAAGAACTCGAACAAATCGGTGTTCAGAACGATATTTCCGAACATTTTTTGCCCCGGAAAACAAACGAAATTCGGAGGTCGAACGAGGCAATCGCGACTTGAAAGAACCCGTACGGCTGAGACGCGTGTGGCCAACGTGCATGACGCTTGCCCAGACGAAGGGGACTTCCCTTCCAAACAATAACACCACCACCACCACCACCTCCTCCTCCTCACCACCTTCCACTCAAGCCATCAACTCTCCTTACGACAGGTAAAGTGAAGTCAATGTTCATTTATTTAATTTATTCCAAAGATTAATTCCATTTATTTATTGTGTTGCTTGTTTTTTTGCATGATTTTATGCATGTAATTACTGTAAACTCCGTGTAGAAATGCTTTATACGAGAGATTTCTCGCGTCTGGAACCAACTAATGTCATTTAAGTAATTCTCACGGGGAAAATTAATTCGGTGTTCGAACAAACGGTGTTCGAATGGCCTTCCGGAACGAATTAAGTTCGATCCCCGGGTTACCACTGGATATAAGTTCAACTAAACTATTTTTGGTAAAGTCACGTAGAAGGGAAATGAAATAATAAAAATAAAACATAATAAAATAATTCTCACGACGTTTCGGCTACAACGCACGCAGCCGTCCTCAGGTGAAGACCGTTGCTGTTACATTTTCCAATGCCATGTGCACCTATGACTCCATTCCATGATCGATGGTCACTTCCAACTCTGGCGTTGAAGTCACCAAGTATCAGGAGTTTGTCCGAGCTGGCTGTGGCAGCAATAATGACTTCCAAGTCATTATAAAACTTGGTTTTGATCTCGTCAGAGTTGGTTATGGTAGGGGCATAGGCACTGATGATGGTGGCTTCCTTTTTAAATCCTTTATATTAAGTTCGCTTGCTTGCTTGCTTTCGACCGTGCAAATCTTTCGCTCGTTTTTTAACCCACTTCCCGTGATCCAATCGAGCTGACATTTTGCACACAGACTCGTTGTGCGAGACAATTAATGTTCGTGACATTTTTTTNCCAAAATTTACACTGTTTAGGAAAACAAATTAAATATTTAATTACCAATTGTTAATGGTGCAGACAATCATCTGACCCATAGGTGGCAGCCATCTCAAGCCAGAGGACGAGAGGACTCTAGCCGCCACGCATATAAAGGATTTATAGTGAAAAACTTTGTTTTTACGGGTTATACTTTTTACCCAATAGGTGGAGCTTTAAGGTTATTAAACGGTCGTTTAGCCCCTTGGGTAGGCTTGCCAATTGGTTGACCAGGTGTTTCTTTTACTACAAAACCAACACCAGCATCACGTCTCTCCTCCTGGCCTCGTCCGCTCCAGAAGAATGTGTAACCTGCACCCACTTCGGTCACCTGTCAGTATCGGCCAGTCGGGTCTCACTAAGGGCAGCAACATCCACGTTGTATCTGGCCGGCTCTCTGCCCACGAGGGCGGTGCGTCTCCCAGGTCTTGTTGATACAGATGTGTCCATCAAAGTTGCGCACATTCCAGGCGCCAATAGCGAGTGGTGGTATCACTTTGGTCAATTTCATTTATTTGTTTTTCTTTATCTTTTTCGACGCAAGTATGGGATCCCGCCAGCTGCGGTAGGCTGGCCAGGATGTTTCGAAGCAGGCAATGTTTAGGGTACCTTTTCTAACCCTTTCCTCGCTACGGAGGTGAGTAGTGTGATCCTGAATAGGGCTGCTCAGTCACTCAGGGTGCTGCCGGACTTCACTGCTGCTTCGGTCCATTGAGGGAACGACCAATATCTTGAGCCGCCTGCGTGCAGGTTCGCAGCTTACAGCTTCCAGCATATCCGTGCCTGTTGCTTCGTCGCTCACCCATCGCCACAGGACATGGATAATGACGATGGTAACAAGTATAACCCGTAAAAACAAAGTTTTTCACTATAAATCCTTTATATGCGTGGCGGCTAGAGTCCTCTCGTCCTCTGGCTTGAGATGGCTGCCACCTATGGGTCAGATGATTGCATGGCAGCATTAAGCAATTGGTAATTAAATATAATATTTGTCCTAAAAAGTGTAAAATTTTGGAAAAAAAATTTCACGAACATTAATTGTCACGCACAATGAGTCTGTGTGGAAAATGTCAGCTCGATTGGATCACGGGAAGTGGGTTAAAAAACGACCGAAAGATTTGCACGGTCCTAAGCAAGCAAGCAAGCAAGCGAACTTAATATGAAGGATTTAAAAAGTGCCATGACTAGCGCAGAGAACTTGGATTTAAGCGAGGGTGATTTGAGCAGCGTCAACCTCGCTCTCTCGACCAGCCACCATCTATACCCAGTGGCAAGACGTAGTCAAGACGACTGGAGATGGTCCTGGTTGCAAGTGGAAGGTCCAAAGACTCTTTTTGGTGGAATTTCCTCCACCGGGAGTTCCACACCCCCAAGCTCAGACACGCTGAGTTTTGCGGGTTAGTTAACCTCCGCCCGGGGTTCGGCGTTGGCAGCTGCTGACAGCACCGACTCACCAGGGATGTTGAGCCTGGTGTGTTGCAGAGGTCGCAAACGGGTTTTGATTCCTTACCCGTACCCGTACCCGGCCGCACCAGGTCGCAAACAGGTACCCGTACCCGGCCGGGTACGGGTAGCCGAGTATCGGGTAGGGTACGGGTATCGGGTACCCGGTTGCGACCTCTGGTGTGTTGTCATCTGCTGACTGTAGCGACTCACCGGGGATGTTGAGCCTGGTGTGCGCCTACGGTAGCAGCTAGGGGGCCGGGCAAGATGGAACAAGCCTGAGGCACAAGTAGCTGGTCAGACACGACACTATACACTACTATACACTACACTACACACTACACTATACACTACACTCTCTATGGTAATAGAGAGTTAGGGGAAGACAGAGAGAGACGCAGACTCCAAATATACAGCAGCAGCAGGCATCGTCAGGGTCGGGATCGAACCCATGACCTCCTGCACAACAGGCGAGGTAGTTAACATCTCCTAGCCACCGTGATGATGATGAGAGAGACGCAGACTCCACACAAACAACAGCAGCAGGCATCGTCAGGGTCGGGATCGAACCCACGACCTCCTGCATACCAGGCGAGGTAGTCAACATCTCCTAGCCACTGTGATGATGATGAGAGAGAGACGCAGACTCCACACAAACAACNGCAGCAAAGGGTCAGGGATCGAACCCACGACCTCCTGTATACCAGGCGAGGTAGTCAACATCTCCTAGCCACCGTGATGATGATGAGAAGAGACGCCAAATATACAGCAGGTGTCAGGATCGAACCCACGACCTCCTGTATACCAGGCGAGGTAGTCAACATCTCCGAGCCACTGTGATGANGAGAGAGACGCAGACTCCAAATATACAGCAGCAGGTGTCAGGGTTGGATCGAACCCACGACCTCCTGTACACCAGGCGAGGTAGTCAACATCTCCTAGCCACCGTGATGATGAGAGAGAGAGACGCAGACTCCACATATACAGCAGCAGGCGTCAGGGTCGGATCGAACCCACGACCTCCTGTACACCAGGCGAGGTAGTCAACATCTCCTAGCCACCGTGATGATGAGAGAGAGACGCAGACTCCACAAACACAGCAGGCATNGTCAGGGTCGGGATCGAACCGACGACCTCCTGTAGACCAGGCGAGGTAGTCAACATCTCCTAGCCACCGTGATGATGATGAGAGAGACGCAGACTCCAAATATACAGCAGGTCGTGTCAGGGTCGGGATCGAACCCACGACTCCTGCATACCAGGCGAGGTAGTCAACATCTCCTAGCCACCGTGATGTGAGAGAGAGACGCAGACACCAAATATACAACAGGTGTCAGGGTCAGGATCGAACCACGACCTCCTGTAGACCAGGCGAGGTAGTCAACATCTCCTAGCCACCGTGATGATGAGAGAGAGANGCAGACTCCACATAAACAACAGCAGGCGTCAGGGTCGGATCGAACCCACGACCTCCTGTACACCAGGCGAGGTAGTCAACATCTCCTAGCCACCGTGATGATGATAGAGACGCAGACTCCACATATACAACAGCAGGCAGNGCAGGGTCGGATCGAACCCACGACCTCCTGCATACCAGGCGAGAGAGTCAACATCTCCTAGCCACCGTGATGATGAGAGAGAGACGCAGACTCCAAATATACAGCAGCAGGCAGGNGTCAGGGTCGGGATCGAACCCATGACCTCCTGCATACCAGGCGAGGTAGTCAACATCTCCTAGCCACCGTGATGATGATAGAGACGCAGACACCAAATATACAACAGGTGTCAGGGTCAGGATCGAACCCACGACCTCCTGTAGACCAGGCGAGGTAGTCAACATCTCCTAGCCACCGTGATGATGAGAGAGAGACGCAGACTCCACATAAACAACAGCAGGCGTCAGGGTCGGGATCGAACCCACGACCTCCTGTAGACCAGGCGAGGTAGTCAACATCTCCTAGCCACCGTGATAGAGAGAGACGCAGACTCCACAAACAGCAGCAGGCATTGTCAGGGTCGTGATCGAACCACGACCTCCTGTACACCAGGCGAGGTAGTCAACATCTCCTAGCCACCGTGATGATGATGATGAGAGACGCAGACTCCACAAACACAGCAGGCATCGTCAGGGTCGGGATCGAACCCACGACCTCCTGTAGACCAGGCGAGGTAGTCAACATCTCCTAGCCACTGATGATGATAATGAGAGAGACGCAGACTCCATATACAGCAGCGAAGCAGGNGAGGGTCGGGATCGAACCCACGCCTCCTGCATACCAGGCGAGGTAGTCAACATCTCCTAGCACCGTGATGATGGAGAGAGACGCAACACCAAAATTACAACAGGTGTCGGTCAGGATCGAACCCACGCCTCCTGTAGACCAGGCGAGGTAGTCAACATCTCCTACCACCGTGATATGAGAGAGAGACGCAGACTCCACATAAACAACAGGCAGGCGTCGTCGGGATCGAACCCACGCCTCCTGTAGACCAGGCGAGTAGTCAACATCTCCTAGCCACCGAGATGATGTGAGAGAGAGACGCAGACCCAAATTACAGCAGCATGGCGTCGGGTCGGGATCGAACCCACGCCTCCTGTACACCAGGCGAGGTAGTCAACATCTCCTACCACCGTGTGATGATGAGAGAGAGACCGACTCCACATATACAACAGCAGCAGCAGGTGAGGGTCGGGATCGAACCCACGCCTCCTGCTACGGCGAGAAGTCAACATCTCCTAAGCCGATGATGATGAGAGAGACGCGATCCAATATACAGCAGCAGCAGCAGGTGTCAGGGTCAGGGAGACCATAGACCTCCTGCATACCGGCGAGAGTCAACATCTCCTAGCCACCGTGATGAGATGATGAGAGACGCAGACTCAATATACAGCAGCAGCAGCAGGTCGTCAGGGTCAGGATCGAACCCACGACCTCCTGTAGACCAGGCGAGGTATCCTCCCTAGCCGCCGTGGGACCCCCCACCATTGCTGCAGTGAGCGGCGTTGATGATACAAATACGACTGGGACTGAAGTCCTTTAATAGGTGGCACGAGATGGGAATGGGAATGAATGAAGAAGCCCATGGCATGAGAATGAAATAAGAATGAATGAGTGAGGCCCAGGCATGATAATGAAATGAATGAGTGAGTGAGGCCCAGGCATGAGAATGAAATAAGAATGAATGAGTGAGGCCCTGGCATGAGAATGAAAGGGGAGTGCATGAGAATGAAATATGAATGAATGAGTGAGGCCCTGGCATGAGAATGAAAGGGGAGTAAGAATGAATGAGTGAGGCCCTGGCATGAGAATGAAAGGGGAGTGCATGAGAATGAAATAAGAATGAATGAGTGAGGCCCAGGCATGAGAATGAAAGGGGAGTGAATGGGAATGAAATAAGAATGAATGAGTGAGGCCCAGGTGAAATGAAAGGGGAGTCGGAGAATGAACTAAGAATGAATAGTGAGCCCTGGCATGAGAATGAAATGAGAATGAATGAGGCCCTATGGGAATGAAAGGGAGTGGATGAGAATGAAATGAGAATGAATGAGTGAGGCCCTGGCATGAGAATGAAATAGGAATGAATGAGTGAGGCCCTGGCATGAGAATGAACGGGGAGTGCATGAGAATGAAATAAGAATGAATGAGTGAGGCCCTGGCATGAGAATGAAAGGGGAGTTAATGGGAATGAAATAAGAATGAATGAG